>MQUG01003299.1:0-45907 GCA_007213375.1 Steinernema feltiae
AAACTGCGTTTTATACAGAGAGTAACTCATCGACAAACAGTAAACCGCGCTTCCATTCTGGTTTCTCAGAACCGACTTTGCGGTGACATATGGCCAATGACTTGGAAGGTAAAAAGCGCGTTGGGCGTCGCGTTCTTCTTCCTCGGTGCATTCTGTAAATGGGAATTCTGTGGACGAAAGTTGCAACTTTGAGAATTTTTTCTTACAATAAAACCAGACCTGCGATGCAGGTCTGGTTTGTGCGGGGCCAAGCGAAATGATAGGCCCAGTTGGAATTTAACTATCGGGCAATCTCCACTGTTTCAAGTTAGAGTTACAGGATGAATGTTGAGTGGAAAGCGCTTCGCGCTTTCGACCTTCTCTAGATTGTTTATGTCGTTTGCGCCTTTGTGGGTAGCTGGTATAGCTAGTAGCCGCTTCACGGCTCGACAACAACCACAGAAGTAACTGCTTGCTGCTTCACGGCTCGCCTCTGAAGGCAACGGGAGACTGCTCGCCGCTTCGCGGCTCGTAGCGTTGTTCGCACTTACGATTCTCGCGCCTTATGAGTGTTGAGATCACTGCGAAGCCTAATCTTACGGCGCATGCCAACGTTTTTTTAGCTCTGAAAACTATCTTACATTTCGCTAAACAGCAACATTTTAGTCGTAAAAAAGGACTTAACACAACGGATTGCGTCAGCAAACAGTCAAGATTTTGATCATTTTGCAGATGGGTATATCTAGGCTCCCGCCCCGAATATCAAAACCAAAAAAGATAACTTTTGTAAGACTGCATCGCAGGTCTAGTTCAAAGTTCAGAGAAACAAACACCACCTAAGCAAACAGATACACTGTTTTGAACGCACAGCGCCTCATCGTCAAACAGTAAACCGCGCTTCCATTCTGATTTCTCAGCACCAGTTTTGTGGTGATGCGTGGCCAAAAACCTGCAAAAGGATACGCGCGGTTGGCGTCGCGTTCTTCTTCCCAATGTCAACTGGTTCATCTTCCCAGTTGAGATAGCTTTCCTCTTCCAACCGCCCATTCCTCAGCCCCATGCAATGACAACAACTTTTAGCGTAGGCATCGGAAGCGACGTGGCCTGAACGTCCTGAAAGAGCGCTACTACATGACAACTCCTTTTCGAAGAAGAATTGAGAGACGACTCCTTCGAAGAAGAGGGCGGGAACGTCGTTCATATTTGAGAGCTGAAATGAATTTTCAAACCCCGCCCAAGATATAAATGGGGTGTGTTCGCGCAAAAGCGATGCCGAGGTGAGCATTGTCGTGACGAGACCTGGGTTGTCGCGACCCTTTTCAATGGAACAAACGCAGGTAGATGAACGTGACCAAAATACGCCTCTCTTCAGCTTCCCTGGGCTGAAACCCCGGAGAATGGAGGCGCCGCTCAGCATGGGGCTCCTAGCGCGCTTCCGCGTCCGACTGCAAGAGTGAATGTGACCGGAGAGATCTCAGTCACTCCTGTTCTTGTTTTATCCAAGAATCTCGACTCTTTGCTACTACGATTTAATGCATCCGATTCCTTCTGAGGAGAGGACATCACTCAGAGCATCTCATTCTACACCGCCCGACCCCATCCCTCTATGCTTTGTTGTCCAAAAAACCCGAAACTGACTTGTCATTCTTCCCCGATCCTCAATGTTTTCTTTTATCTTTGTATGTAAATCTTCCTCTCTTGTCGAAGAGTTAAGCGACCGACGTCGAAGAGGCAGTGGCAAGAACATCACATCAATTCAACCATTTCTGCATCCAATAAGACGGCAGCCAAAAAGTGGACCAATCTTCAGCAAAATCAATAACGACTCGAAGTGGAAGCCATCAGCGAAGAAAGCCGAAGCATCACCTCACCGCATTATTTCACGACCGAGAACACTCACAGCTCTCCACTCCAAAGATTCACCACGGAAACTCAGCACTTGATCGAACGAAATTTCCGACAAGTCCAGCCGTTAGCACAGCAGCTCAGCCAGCCAAATCAGTTCTCATGGACGGTTCATCCAGATGTTGCCAAAGCAGCCGATTCAAAGTCGAGAACTTAACTTTTTAATCATTTTTCTCTTATCTTTTGTCCCTCCCTCCCTCCACCATATCCATATTGTTAACCGCCAACAACCCCGGCCCTTCACCACCTTTCGAGGGCGAAAGGCACTCGTAGTGTGGGTGTGTGGCGAGGGCGCAGCCCCGCCCTTCGCGCGTCAGCGACCGCCCCACCGAGCGGCCGCCTCAGAAGACCCAGAGTGCAAGAGCACGAACGGTTGCCCCCTTTTCTCCCCTTTGTACTATATCTTACCATATCTATTATCCGTGATACATAAAGTTTCTCTCTCTTAAACGCGGGTCACGGGGGACACCAGACGGGAAGAGGAACTCGATGGTTCAGAGCTCGGGCTTTAGCCGTTATGCTCCGGCATAACAGCAGCATGCATTGAAACGCTCAGTAGAAAGCATCTCGACTACATGACAATCGCCATACACGCCGACGAAGAAGAGTACAACACAGACTAACGTGTTTTCCTTTAGTGGCGCTCAGCGTTCGTTCCATCGCCTCCGTATCAGTGTTGTACTCTTCTTCGTCGGCGTGTATGGCGATTGTCATGTAGTCGAGATGCTTTCTACTGAGCGTTTCAATGTCAACTGGTTCGTGTTTCCAGTTGAAGTAGCCCTCCTTCTCCACTCGACCATTTCTCAGCCGCATGCAGTGACAACACCCTTTAGCGTAGAACTCGGAAGCGACATAGCCGGGAAGTCCAGAAAGAGCGCAACCAGCCAGTAGCGTTTCTTTGAAGAAGAACTGAGAGACGACTCCTTCGAAGAAAAGGGCGGGAACGTCGTTCATATTTGAGAGCTGCAGTGAATTTACAAACGCCGACCAACCTATAAATGGTGTGTTCGAGCAAAAAGCGATGCCGAGGTGAGCATTGTCGCCCAATCACTAGGCAAACCCAAGGCCTAAGCCTGCACTTAGTACAAAGTTAAGAAGCCTTTAGCTTTAGAAGAAGCCAAGTCACCCGGCGCCAAGTTGACCAGCTCATGTCGTCGCGCTTATAACATTAACAAAGGATCGTTAAGGCGCGAGGCGTGCCCGTGCGCGTCGCAATGTGGCCTTGGTAAGCGGTGTGTTTTGCCCAAAGACTTGTGCCGATGAAATTTCCATTTTAGCTGTTCTTGTTTATTCCACGATTCTCGACTCTTGGCTACTACGATTCAATGCATCTTATTTATGACTTCTACTTTTCTCTGCCACGCCTTTTTGTCAACGAACGGTCTATGCCATTAGGCAAGCCAAGATGAACTTGATGTCCATTAATTTGCTTGATTCGATCGTTAGATCGGTGTGGAACGGTGAGAGCATTGTCCTCTCACTGTTACCTAATGCTCTTGTGTTTTGCAGCATGCGCAGGCACCATTTTTACGGGTACTACGGTCGATTCTGATTCGATCAGCAGTCAACCTGAAGAAACTTAAACTTCACGATCAATCGAAGCAGCCGTTTCCTCAATGCGCTCATAAGGAATCCTGGACTCCTTGCTGTTTACAGACATACACAGAGAGAATCACGATGTAGGTGATCGAAGTCTCCGTGAGTCAATTCAACGAGATTTGCGGCCTCACCCTTTTCTCTGACTACCATCAAAGAAAAATTGGCGAGTAATAATTGCAAGTGTCATATTAATTTTAAATGTGTTGTTTTTAATTGCTTTTTTTATTTTTTTATTTTGTGTGCCAACTGAATTAATATGATTTTTCGTTTTGTAAGACCACGAAAAGGTCTGTTATGTAAAAACTTTTTTTTTGGCTTTTTTTAGTAACATTTGTGTGCTTTACAGCAACCGCAGCGCCCGTTGTGCACCATCCAGCCGCTCAAAACGCGGACGCCCTTCAGCTGCTTGAGTCTGCCTTGTCTCTTATTTCTGTTTATGGTTCCATAAGACTATGATACTGTAATTCGATGTTCATTTTTTATGGAAATAAAAATTGTATTTTTGAACGTTTTGGGGTTTTTTGGAAACAACGTTAACTAGTTAAAGCTAAAAAGGGTGTACGGAATTCAACGAATGCAACCCGGAAAGAGTACAAAAAGTAGATTGGCGCATTAAATACTCTGAGCTTGGACGCCAAGGAGGCGCTGTTGGCTGGTAGCGCTCTTGCAGGACTGCTCGGCCATGTCGCTTCCGAGGTCTACGCTAAAAGGTGTCGTCAATACATGTTGCTTGGATGAGGAGAGCTATCTCAACTGGGAAGATGAACCAGTCGACATCGGAACGCCGAATAGAAAGTACATCCACTACCTAACAATTACCATACGCGATGACAAAAAGGAGTACAGCATTGATCCGGAGGCGATGGAACGAGTGCTGAGCGCCACTAAGGCGAAACACGTTCTTCTCAGCTTTGAAACTTCGAACATCAGCGAGGAGATTGCGAAATGCGTCGACTCAATCGGGCTTGCTTTTGAGCTGCATGTGGACACGAAGATCACGAGCGACGTTCTGAAGACGATGCGTTCACTAGTGGAGAAGAACACTTTGAACATCGCATTGATCGGTGAGGACGTTGAAATTGAGGACAAAATGACGCTGCTGCTGGTAGATCTTCTCAAACAGGGTCAGTTCTTCAGAATGTTCCTTCATGGGAAGTGTTCTGCAGCTCTCAAGGAGATCATCGCCAGCTGGAGGGAGAATTCGAGGGAAATGGTCAAATGGTCAGGGAAATGTGGAGACAACTGAAGATCACGCTTTTTACAGGACAGGACAAATTTGCGCCGGATGAAAATTAGGTACTTTTGTGAGCTTGCTCGTAAATCTCTTCAGATTCAATCTCTTCAAATTCCTACTACGCTCTCTCAGCTTTTATCCTCGTATTTACGATTAGAACAACGTTTAGACGCAACAAAAAACTGACAAAAAAGATCAATCAATGTACGTGGAGATTAGCGCCCGTTGGAGGGAACATCGTGAAAAGTTATTCTACAGGGTCATCAGCACTCGTTTAAAGACGCTGCCGGTTACGCAGTCTTTATACTTGACATACTTGACTTCAAGGTTCATGTTTGCATAGTCGGTATTTGTTGTTCAAGTTTGTGGCTAATAAAGATTATTATATGTTCTTTCCAAACAGCATTTACACTATTTCACACTATCTTCTACGAACAAGTAAGGCGACAAGTTCGGGTGGCCGCCGGCGCGTACAGCAGCTACAGATGTGCAGCCGACGCGTGGGCAACCAGCAAGTCCAGGACTGTACGGCCCCGTCTAACTGCCAGTCGTGCAGAAAAGCAGGCCACCACTCATCCCTCTGCGGTGAAGTCGTCCCTAGAAGATAGATGGGTTTGTATTTAATATTTGCCTTACCTGTAGGATCGGTCCCGCCATGACGTCTCTGTGGCCAACGGCAGTACGCACTACCACGCGTCAACGAGACCTCCACGGTGTTGTCTATTAGTTATGTGCGCGCAAGCGCGAGCGGATTGTTGTTCACTGCATAGCTCGTGTGGTGCATGAGCTTCTGCTTCTGGCAATGAGTTTGTTAGCTGCTTTCACTGTTTTCGCATTGCTTTCCAGTAATTTCCTAGTATATAAGATCCGCTTTTTGTCTACCGGTAGATCTGACCACTCCAGCTCGAACATGAACGTCGTTCCCATCATCTTCTTAGAAAGAGTGGTCGCTCAATTCTTCACCACAGAGACGCTGTTGGCTGGTAGCGCTCTTGCAGGAATGCTCGGCCATGTCGCTTCCGAGACCTACGCAAAAAGGTGTTTTTTTACAACATGTGGCTGAGAAATGGTCGAGTGGAGAAGGAGGGCTACTTCAACTGTGAAAACGAGGAAGTCGACATTGAACCGCCAAGTAGAACGCATCTCCGCTTCACGGGAATTACCATACGCGCCGACGAAGAGGAGTACAGCACTGATCCGAAGGGGATGGAACGAGTGCTGAGCGCCACTAAAGGAACACCTGTTCTTCTCAGTTTGCGAACTTCGAACATCAGCGAGGAGATTGCAAAATGCGTCAAGTCAATCCGGCTCGTCTCTGATTTGCAAGTGGACACGAAGATCACAATCGACGTTCTGAAGATTATGCGCTCCTTAGTCAATAAGAACACTCTGAACGAGATGGTGATCGGCGAGGACGTTGAAATTGAAGACGAAACCGCGCAGCTGCTCGTAGATCTTCTCAAACAGAAACAATTCCATGAAATGTTCCTTCCTGGGAAGTGCTCTGCGGCTCTCAAGACGATCATCGCCAGTTGGAGGGAGAACTCGAGGGAAATGGTGAGAAAAATCATTTTTGCGAAGAAAAGTTTTCGCAGCACCTTTTATCGACTGAATTCTCATTTGAAGAATGCACGGAAGAAGACTTACGCAACGCTAAACGTGCCGATCCTTTTTCAGACGATTGGCCTGAAATCACAACAACATCTGTGCTGAAGAACCAGGATGGAACGGCGGTCTATTGTCTTTCGAGAAGTGTTTTCTTGTTTGCTTAGTTGGTGATTGTGGTTAGTGGAGTTGAATTGTTGGGGTTGAAAAACGTGTCATTTATAAATTCAAATATAAATTTCCCTTTTCTTTTCGTTTATGCTTGACGTGCACGGACTTGCCGGATCGACGTTTTTGATCGACGTGAACAAGTTGCGCTTGTTTAAATCAAAACATGGCTAGATTCCTGATTTTTTCATTAAAAATGGACTCTTAGCTCTGACCTTAGCTTTAGCTTTAACTCTGAACTTTAGCTCTGAAAGAAGCCAGACCAGCCTAGTTTTTGACTATCTTTGGTATAAAGGGTCGCTTATTACGCTTATACATCCGTTTGATTACCTGATGCTCACTTTAGAATTTGTGGGACATATAATTTTTGGACAGCCAAACCTAAAATGTTTAAAATATCTCTGTAACCCGTAATAATGATTTCGATTGGAACATACATAAATTAAACTTCTTATTCACGTGGCATACTATAAATAGGGAAAATTACACTTTTAGGCAAAAATAACGTGCCTTTACCGTTAGCTGGAAAATAACGCTTTTCTTGGCACGACAATGCTCACCTCGACATCGCTTTTTGGGCGAAAAGACTCCATTTAAAGGTTGGTCGGCGTTTGCAAATTCACTGCAGCTCTCAAATATGAACGACGTTCCCGTTCTAAACACAGCAATGAGAAATCTGAGTTCACCAGCTGGCTCTCTCTGGCGGATTGTGAACGCTTTTACAATTACCGCTTTTGCAATTACCGCTGTTTGTTGGTGGGGAAATTGTGAATTTCGATCAGATCACAATGTTCCTATGTGAAGACAGTTGAGCGAACATGAGTTATAACAGCGAATAAAGGTCCTGTCACGACAAATCTCATTTCGCATCGCATTTTAGCGATATAAGAGTATTTATATGCTGAATAGCTGTTTTTGAAAATTACTTTCAAAATGAACGACGTTCCCGCCCTCTTCTTCGAAGGAGTCGTCTCTCAGTTCTTCTCCAAAAAAGACTTATTGTGTGTTAGCGCACTTGCAGGACGTTCGGGCCATGTCGCTTCCGAGGCCTACGCTAAAAGGTTTTGTCAATACATGATGCTGAGAAATGGTAGCTTAGTACACCAGCAGAACTACAATTGTGAACTCAAACCAATGGACATTGGAACGCCGAAAAGAAAGCATTTCCACTACCTAACAATTGCCACACGCGCCGGCGAAGAGGAGTACAACACTGATCGGGAGGCGATGAAACGAGTACTGACCGCCACCAAAGGGAAACACGTTATTCTTTTTTTGGAAACTTCGAACATCAGCGAGGAGATTGCGAAATGCGTCGAGTCAATCCGACACGTCTTTGATTTGCAAGTGGAAACGAAGATAACAATAGGCGTTTTGAAGATGATGCGCTCACTAGTGGAGAAGAACACTTTGAACGAGATGTCAGTCGCCGAGGGCGCTGAAATTGAAGAAGAAACCGTGCAGCTGCTCGTTGATCTTCTCCAGCAGAAACAATTCTACCAAATGTTCCTTTATGAGAAGTGCTCTGCTGCCCTCAAGATGATCATCGCCAGTTGGAGGGAGAATTCTGAAGAAATGGTCGGGAAAGTGATTCATTGCGAAGAAGAATTCTCAGAGTTGCAACTTTCGTCGACTGAATTCCCATTTGAAGAATGCAACGAAAGAGAAGAACGCAAAGCAGAACGCGCGTATCCGTTTGCAGCTAATTGGCCTAACATCACTGCAAAATCGGTGCTGAGAAGCCAGAACGGAAGCGCGGTTTACTATTTTTCGAGATCTTCCGGTTTCAAAACAGTGTTTCTGTTTGCTTAGTCGGTGTTTGTTGTGCAACTTTGTGGTTAATAAATATTTAAGCGCGCGCGATCCGCGCCTCTATTTAACAGTAAACTTCCGTATTCTTGAATTTTTCGTATTCTCGAATCAAGGCGCAAATTGCATTGCTTAACTTTTCTTCTTTGGCTCATTGGCAGTGCGTTTGTCTGTTGTGCACAGTGGACGTCTCGCGACAAGCGCGACCAAAGCGCATGACGCAAGCAAGACGCTCTCCGGCTGCTTCGTTTTAATGTAAAATGCTTTAAAAGCCGTCGCCGCACGGCAGTCTTGGAATCTCAATAAATGTGATCGCGACAGTTCTCCTCTCCCCTCCGCTTTACAACATGGAGCATCGGCGATTCGGACCCTCGACAACCCTCGTCTTCTTGCTGGCCGGAGCTTCCCTATCAGGAAATGGTCGACAACTCTCCGTCGCAAGGTCAGTGGAAGTCAACGGACGATCAACGGAATGTACGCGAGCGTCGCTGCATTTTCATCCACCTCTCAAGGATCAGTTCACACCGGAATGGGACTGGTCCGCTTCGAGTCGAGTTGGTCACTCAACGAACCGGATTTGGCGACGCAAAACGAAGGGAACAGCCTTCAGCGTCATTGCATTACATATTTCGCATTGCTTTCCAGTAATTTCCTAGTATATAAGATCCGCTTTTTGTCTAGCGGTAGATCTGACCGCTCCAGCTCGAACATGAACGTCGTTCCCATCATCTTCTTAAAAGCAGTTGTTTCTCAATTCTTCAACAAAGAGATGCTGTTAGCTGCCAGTGCTCTTGCAGGACTGCCCGGCCATGTCGCTTCCCAGGCCTACGCTAAAAGCTGTATTCTCGGCATGTGGCTGAGAAATGGCCGGTTGGAAGAGGAGAGCTATTTCAATTGTGAACATGAACCAGTTGACATTCAAACGCCGAATAGAAAGCACCTCCGCCACATGCAAATTGGCATATGTGCCGGCGAAGAGAAGTACAACACTGATCCGGATGCGATGGAACGAGTGTTGAGCGCCACCAAAGGGAAACACGTTCTTCTCTTTTGGCGAACCTCGGACATCAGCAAGGAGATTGCGAAATGCATCGAGTCAATGCGACTTCTCTTTGCTTTGAAAGTGGAAACGAAGATCACAAGCGACGTTCTCAAGATGATGCGCTCACTGGTGGAGAAGAACACTTTGAATAAGATGGACATCGTCGAGGACGTTGACATTGCAGAGGAAACCGCGCAGCTGCTCGTAGATCTTCTCAAACAGAAACAATTCCACCAAATGTTCCTTTATGGAAAGTGTTCTGCCGCCCTCAAGACGATCATCGCCAGTTGGCGGGAGAATTCGGAAGAGATGGTCGGGAAAATGGTTTATTGCAAAGAAGAATTCTCCGAGTTGCAACTTTCGTCGACTGAATTCCCGTTTGAAAAATGCACCGAGGAAGAAGAACGAAACGCCAAACGCGCGGTTCTCTTTGGAGGACTTTGGTTTAAAATTACAGCAAAATTGGTGCTGAAAGACCAGGACGGAAGAGCGGTTTACTGTTTTTCAACTTCGTCTTTCGAGTTCAAATCAACGTTTTTGTTTGTTTAGTGTTTGTTGTTGTTTGTCGTTCAACTTTGTGGTTAATAAAGATGGGTGAAAAGATAGCTTTCCATCAATTGAGTTTCACGCCGTTTAAATGAACGCAGCAAAGGATTCCGACTTGAAAATCGTGCATTACCTTTGCATAGCGTTGTTTCTCACATTCATTTAGGTATTTGCACTCGGCTCATGACATGCGAACACCGATGCAAACAAATGGACTTTGTGCCTCTGGTATTCGTGGAGTCGGTGCTCCTCCTCAACTGGAACGATCTCAATCCAGCGGACTTGACTCAGCTCTCCTCTGCTTGGAGAACCCAGGCGCGCTATCTTCAGGATCATTGCATCGATGTCACTCTCTCGTTCTACGGATTCAGTGGCGCCCAATATTCTTTTGAAATAGGCGTTCAAACACTTGATGCCAACGCGCTCATCCGTCAGGCTCGGCAGTTCATCATCTCCAAAGTTGAATGCAGCCGCGGTCCCTTTCCGGCTGAAAATTCACCGCTGACCCATCAAGCAGCCGAGCAAATCAAACACCTTTTGAGGAATTCCCTAGCTGCGGTCCGCACTTATCTTAAAAAGTTATCTTAAAATGAAAGTAACCGTGACACGACGTTTCCGCGCAAACCATTGCCGCGCAACCATTACCGCGCAACCGTTACCGCGCAATGTGCTTTGCCTAGTTTCTTGGCTTACCAGTCTTCGTAGGGCGTTCAGGCTTTGCGCTAGGCTCAGCTTAGGCTGACTGCCTTAGTGGTTTAGTCTAGTTTCCTGGCGTACAAGGCTTCGTAGGGCGTTCAGGCTTCGCGCTACGCGAGATGCGTCGAGTCAATCCGACTTGTCTTTAGTTTGAAATTGTACACGAAGACCACAAGCGACGTTCTGAAGTTGATGCGCTCACTAGTGGAGAAGAACACTTTAAACCAGATGTCAATCGGCGAGGGAGTTGAAATTGGAACGCCTGTTCTTCTCAGTTTGCGAACTTCGAACATCAGCGAGGAGATTGCGAAATGCGTCGACTCAATCCGACACGTCTTTGAGTTGATATTGCCCACGAAGATCACCAGCGATGTTATGAAGATGATGCGGTCCTGTGTGGAGAAGAACACACGGCAGCTTGTTGTTGACAGGCTGTTCCAAAAATGTTCAAAAAATCTATAAAAATTAAAATCTATTAAAAATCGCATTGCTTGTCGCGCGATCATTCCCAAAAATTACTCAACTGGCGTTTCGAACCAGCATGATGCACTGAAGACAAGGACAAAAATATCGGGTATCGGGAGTTGACCACGAGTGCGACGTCTTGGATTGATTTGAGCTTCAGATTCGCGTACCGGTGCGCATTGAATGGTGATTTCGCGCTCACTCTTTGGAACAGCAAGTGCTCCCCACAATCCGCCGATTTTCATCAAATCACGGTTCATCGCCGTTTCAAGGCTACTGTAGTATGGCGCAAGGCGGAATTTGCGCATTCGAGGTCTTTTGCCAATTGCTAGAACGTCGCGGATGATGTCTGGAGAGAGGAGAGCAAAACTGTCGATAATTTATTTAAAAAGTTAAATCGGTTTCAAAATCTTTCTTTGCACTAAACCAGTTTTGCGACCATATTTCATCAGAATTATCCGTCCGCACTGACAATAATCTCCTTTGGCAGTTACGATATGGTTAGCCAAGAACGATTCTGAAGCGTGTCACAGCCATGAACCAAGTTAACCAGATTCTTCTTGGCGCCAAGATGTCCAGCGTCCTGGTGTCAAGTGTAATGCATCCTTAATACGGCTGCCGCATGAATCAATCGATTTGATAAAATGCAATTCACAAGCTTTAAACATTCAAATTACTTTATTAACCGCATCATTCCACGCAATAGCATTCAACATGCAACAATCCTGGTTTTTCAGCACCGATTTTTCGGTGACATTTGACCAATCACTTGGAAGGTAGAAAGACCATACCATAAACCATGCGTTTACAAAAGAACGACATCGGAAATGCAATGGGTTCGACTGCACGAAGATGGCAAAGATGTTGCCGCTGTGTGAGCCAGGGAGGCGGAGGCGCGAGCCAGCTATGACCTCCTGGAAGCCACCGTCAAGCAAAACTTTAAACAAGTTTCGGATCACTGAGCACCGAATTTACAAAGACCAAGGCCCAGGCCCACAGCTAGTGCGCGCTGCGCCAACAGAACACCGAGTTGGTGCGCGAATTCGGTAAGCAAGGCCACCTACCCACGTTGAGATCTTAACATAGCTATGCTAAAAGCAAGAGCTGCGCAGTGTTATATTTCAAAATTATTAAAAAAAGATTCAAAATTGCGCAGCTTTAAAGTATTCAAAGCTTCGTTTTTACGACCACAAAATGACTAATAAATAATGTCAGATTAGCTACGTTCTAGGAGCCTGTGAAACTGTTACCAAAAGTGTTAAAGCAACGCGATTTGCATCGCTTTTCTGCCTATAAATGTCGTGACTTTCACGTCTGATGCATTCTGAAATGAACCGCAGCAAGAAAATCTCCGAGATCGTCGCTGAGAGCAGACGGATTCTGAAGAAGGGTCGCAAGTCGCGAAAGGATCCAACTAAGCACGAGTTGGCGTTGACCTCGCTGCTGCGGAAGGCGGTCGACATGCTCTACACGCATCAGGATTGCGTCGAGCACTTGAAACACGATTTCGCCAATGACTTTGCGAATCTGCCGACCGAAGTCGTCCACGACGTCATCGAACTCGCATCATTCGAGGATGAAGAGGTGAAGACGGACCTCAAAAAGCTCGCGCTCATCGATGGCTCGTGGGCGGAGTTTGGAAACGAATTTGCAACGGCCGATCAGCGTTTACGAAAGATACGAAAGACCATTGTTGACTCAGATACCGAATTTGATGAGTTGAAGGCGAACGCGGCGCAATTATGCGGATACATCAGGCTCATCGAGGCTCCAAACCAATTTTACGAAATTCTTGAGTTTATGGGAACTTGATTTTCAATTATCGTGTGGAATGCTGATGAGGATTTGTCCGAGTTGGCTTCACTCCAAGCGACGCGCTTTCTCAAACGCCAGTTGGAGTCAAAGAATTTAAGTTATTTAAGACTTACTATATGCGGAAAAGTTTACTCTGATTTGAGCAAACTCTTTGTAGATTTTGTGAAAAGACCTCATTTTGAAGAACTATGGCTGAATGGAGATAATCTCCTTCCGTTTGAAGTTTTTGAAGAAGCGCACAGAAGTTGGGAATCTCAAGTTCCCCTGAATTCTCCGCTCAAAACAAACAGATATACGCAGGGATTTCGCACGAGACCGCCAAGAAACTCAAAGAGTACTTTAACGCAACTGAGGATCGCGGTTGTTTGAAGCATCCTGTTCAGAGCGAGGCTGAAGCGGACTTGCGTGTGTACAAACCTAAAAATTACAAAAAAATTAATGTTTAATCTTTAAATCAAATTAATTTATTAACCGCAACATTCACACAGCAACCATTCACTCAACATGCCACAACCGACGACTAAGCGAACACAAACTGCGTTTTAAAGACAGCGCACCTCATAGACAAACAGTAAACCGCGCTTCCATCCTGGTTTTTCAGCACCGATTTTTTCGGTGACATTTGACCAATCACTTGGAAGGTAGAAAGACCATAAACCATTACCATAAACCATGCGTTTACAAAAGAACAACATCGGAAATGCAATGGGGTTCGACTGCACGAAGATGGCAAAGATGTTGCCGCTGTGTCTGAAGGCAGAGACTCGAGCCAGCTATGACCTCCCGGAAGCCACCGTCAAGCGAAACTTTAAACAAGTTTCGGATCACTGAGCACCGAATTTACAAAGACCAAGGCCAAAGACTAGTGCGCGCTGCGCCAAAAGACCGTGGTGCGCGAATTCGGTAGGCAAGGCCACCTACCCACGTTGAGATCTTAACATAGCTATGCTAAAAGCAAGAGCTGCGCAGTGTTATATTTTGACGGCTAAAAAGATTCAAAATTGCGCAGCTTTAAAGTATTCAAAGCTTCGTAGGAGCCTGTAAAACTGTTACCAAAAGTGTCAAAGCAATGCGATTCGCATCGATTTTCTGTCCATAAACGTCCTGACTTTCACGTTTGATGCATTCCGAAATGAACCGCAGCAAGAAAATCTCAGAGATCGTCGCTGAGAGCAGACGGATTCTGAAGAAGGGTCGCAAGTCGCGAAAGGATCCAACTAAGCACGAGTTGGCGTTGACCTCGCTGCTGCGGAAGGCGGTCGACATGCTCTACACGCACCAGGATTGCGTCGACCACCTGAAGCTCGGCTTGGCCGATGACTTTGCGAATCTCCCAGCGGAAGTCGTCCACGACGTCATCGAACTCGCATCATTCGAGGATGAAGAGGTGAAGACGGACCTCAAAAAGCTCGCGCTCATCGATGGCTCGTGGGCGGAGTTTGGAAACGAATTTGCGTCGGCCGATCGCCGTTTACGAAAGATACGAAAGACCATTGTTGACTCAGATACCGAATTTGATGAGTTGAAAGCGAACGCGGCGCAATTATGCGGATACATCAGGCTCATCGAGGCTCCAA
This sequence comes from Steinernema feltiae, assembly GCA_007213375.1. Lineage (NCBI taxonomy): Eukaryota > Metazoa > Nematoda > Chromadorea > Rhabditida > Steinernematidae > Steinernema > Steinernema feltiae. Next base: position 14,441 of record MQUG01003299.1, read on the forward strand.
ACCAATTTTACGAAATTCTTGAGTTTATGGGAACTCGATTTTCAAGCATCGTGTGGAATGCTGATGAGGATTTGTCCGAGTTGACTTCGCTCCAAGCGACGCGCTTTCTCAAACGCCAGTTGGAGTCAAAGCATCTGAGAAGACTTACCATATATCCAGAAGTTCAAACTGAAGTGAGTGATCTCTTTGTAGATTTCGTGAAAAGACCGCATTTTGAAAAACTAGGCGTGGGAGGAGAAAATCGACTTCCGTTTGAAGTTTTTGAAGAAGCGCACAAAAGTTGGGAAGCTCAAGTTCCCCTGAATTCTCCGCTCAAAAACAAACAGATATACGCAGGGATTTCGCACGAGACCGCCAAGAAACTCAAAGAGTACTTTAACGCAACTGAGGATCGCGGTTGTTTGAAGCATCCTGTTCAGAGCGAGGCTGAAGCGGACTTGCGTGTGTACAAACCTTATGAAAAACAAAATTATTTTGATGTCGAAATGACCCTCGAAAGCCTTGCGGAGCAAAGCTGGTGCGTAGAAAGAGGATACGGTTCCGATTGCGTTGATTTTGATTCGAGTTCTGACGACGATAAAGATGAGGGCATGGATATCTCGGATTGTGATTCTGATTGATCCTTCGAAATAAACTAATAATTTATTGATCTCTTTGTCTGTTCATAGTGGAGCTCGCAATCTAAAATGAGTAAAGTTGCTGTCTTGATCGCGATTTCAACATCTTTTATTTTATAGCTAAGCCTAAGCTTAGGCTTAACTTAAGCCTAAGGCAAATTTCCATAACTCTGGTAAAAACATATCGTTTTAATATTTTTCCCGCAACAGCATCGATTTATGTAGACCCTTTCATCAGCTCGTTTCCCCAAAACTACCACTTTTACGATTTCCGACATCTTCCTTCGCCACGCTCGCTCAAAGACCTGCTTCTACAACCTCAATTTGGTGTACAGTGGTCGAGCCGGCGCACTACGGAAAAAATGGAGAGTTGCAGTTTACGGCTGACTTGGAAACCGAGCGATACGGGGAATTCATGGTGTAGGACTGGACTACACAAGTAAGTGGAATTGGACGGACAATTTCAAGTTGCCCCGTGCAGACCACCGATTCGGGGACGGAAGTCTACCACTGTATCCCGACTAAAATTAAATTAAATTGTGGAATTGAAATCCGACGGACAGACGCACCGCACCTTTTCTACATCGTCTACCACGCACCTCCAGATGGTGAGTGGTGATTGAAGTTTACTTTTTTTGTCTTTGTTTTTTATGAATAAAAAGCCCAGTGGCTCTGCTACACCACGGCCAGAGGAGTCACAGATAGATAAAGTGGGCTTGAAGATGACGGCCAACTGCTTCCCCCATGGGCTAGACGAGAGAAAGATCTGCAGATCTACATACCGTTGCGAACCGCTGCGAGCTGAGACTGCTGAACGCTGTGTCCGCCGCCAACAGCATCAGCTCCAACAGCCGATAAAATCGATTCAAATCGACTCAATTTTGGGGTTACGGTAATGCGGTAAACTGTTCCTGAATGCGAAGAGGCGCGTCGTTTCATAAACACTGAACCAGGCCGATTTGGCCTGCTCGCGCAGGAATTCTCCTCTTCTCAAATTTGCTCTTCCCTACTGCCTTCAGCTCACTTCTTCTCCAAACACCGGCCGTCGTTCCTTTCAAATTGACTCAATTTTGGGATAACTTGCTGGCCGGCCGTAAACTGGAATAAGCCGCGCGCGAACGTTCGCCGTGAAACTGAATTCTCGTAAGGGATTACACGTTGTGTACAGCAGCGAAGCCGAGTCCGCAGGAAACGTCTTCTGCCAGTTCATTCTGCCAGGTTACCAACTACCTTCGTGGAGAAGAGTCGATGCGAGCGTTAGACGTTACGAGACCAATTGAGTCCAGCTCGTTACAAGTTTTCACATGACAATTTTATTAACCCCCAAAATTCTACAACAAACACCGACTATGCGAACACAAACACTATTTTGCACTGATGGACTCTTGTCGTCGAAAAACAGTAAAGCGCGCTTCCGTTCTGGTTTTTGAGCACCAATTTTGCTGTGATTTCAGACCAAACACTCACTAAGTAGTAAGCGTGTTTAGCTTTGCGCTCGTCTTCTTCGTTGCATTCTTCAAATGGGAATTCAGTCGACGAAAGTTGCAACTCTGAGAATTCTTCTTCGCAATGAATATTTTTCCCGACCATTTCCCTCGAATTCTCCCTCCAACTGGCGATGATCGTCTTGAGAGCTGCAGAACACTTCCCATGAAGGAACATTCTGAAGAACTGACCCTGTTTGAGAAGATCTACCAGCAGCAGCGTCGTTTTGTCCTCAATTTCAACGTCCTCACCGATCAATGCGATGTTCAAAGTGTTCTTCTCCACTAGTGAACGCATCGTCTTCAGAACGTCGCTTGTGATCTTCGTGTCCACATGCAGCTCAAAAGCAAGCCGGATTGAGTCGACGCATTTCGCAATCTGATCGCTGATGTTCGAAGTTTCAAAGCTGAGAAGAACGTGTTTCGCCTTTGTGGCGCTCAGCACTCGTTCCATCGCCTCCAGATCAGTGCTGTACTCCTTTTTGTCATCGCGTATGGTAATTGTTAGGTAGTGGATGTACTTTCTATTCGGCGTTCCGATGTCGACTGGTTCATCTTCCCAGTTGAGATAGCTCTCCTCATCCAATCGACCATTTTCCAGCAACATGTATTGACGACACCTTTTAGCGTAGACCTCGGAAGCGACATGGCCGAGCAGTCCTGCAAGAGCGCTACCAGCCAACAGCGCCTCCTTGAAGAAGAACTGAGAGACGACTCCTTCGAAGAAGAGGGCGGGAACGTCGTTCATATTTGAGAGCTGAAATGAATTTTCAAACCCCGCCCAAGATATAAATGGTGTGTGTTCGCGCAAAAAGCGATGCCAAGGTGTGCATTGTCGTGACAAGACCTGGGTTGTCGCTACCCTTTTCAATGGAACAAACGGAGGTAGATAAACGTGACCAAAATACGGCTCTCTTCAGCTTCCCTGGAGTGAAACCCCGGAGAATGGAGGCGCCGCCCAGCATGGGGCTCGTAGCGCGCTTCCGCGTCCGCTTGCAAGAGTGAATGTGACCGGAGAGATATCAGTCACTCATTCCTTTTATTCGTGTTTACCACGATGGAGATTTGAGAGTTTGAAAAGCGGGAAGCTGCGGACGCTCTGCGACAGAAAGCGAGCAATTGACGTTTTGCATGAACGCGCCTCCTTGATTGATGATTTTGTTGCAAAACGACCCCAAACAGTAACAAAGGATCGTTAAGGCGCAAGGCGTGCCCGTGGCCTTGGTGAGCGGTGTGTTTTGCCCAAAGACGGAAAATCGTTTTTCGATGAAATTTCCATCTTAGCTGTTCTTGTTTAATCCACAATTCTCGACTCTTGGCTACTACGATTCAATGCATCTTATTCCTGACTTCTACTTTTCTTTGCAACGGCTTTTTGTCAACGAACGGTCAGGCAAGCCAAGATACACTTGATGTCCATTAACTTGTTTGATTCGATCGTTAGATCGGTGCGGAACAGCATCGATTTATGTACACGCTTTCATCAGCTCGTTTCCCCAAAACGACCACTTTTACTTTTATTTTATAGCTAAGCCTAAGCTAAGGCTTAACTTAAGCCTAAGGCATATTTCGATAACTCTGGTAAAACATCATGCGTAGGCGATAACGTCTTGTGCTTCTTCGACTCTGTTTGTCCGCTTGACATGTACCATCCCGTTGCGTTTCGGTACACATACTGGGATGTTTGGTTGCATGCAATTCGTGGTGATTTGTCCACTAAGTCTGATGTTCCTGGATGTACAAAGAGTATGCGGCCATCCCATTCTATGTACAGGGAGGTATTGGAAGCAATCGTTCACCACCTTGTGATCCTTGAAGATGTGTTGGGGTGTGACGGCGAAGCATGGTGATACTCTTAGAGCATCGCCGGCCAGTTCGGCGTATATGTCGTCTCTCGCCAACCAAAGGCGGGCTTCCGCGGTTTGTTCGGTGTGGATCATCGTTCTCACCAGATCTGCTTGTCGGTTATGCAGCGTGCATATGTGTCGGTAGAGGTGATCGAAGTTCTTTTTATGTTCCTTCTTCAAGGACCTGACCGCATATTGTATTTTCACGTTGACCTCTCTTGTGACGGAGACTGGGTCCAACGGTTTGTGAATGTGAGGAGCAAGCGCTCGAACTCTCCTGCTTTTGTCGTCGATCGGGAGTTAAGATTCTATCTCGTAGCCAAACTAATGGTGCAAAACCGTGCTGATTTCTAATCTTTGTAACTTGGGATATATCCTCAATTATGCGCGTCTTAGGGGAAGTACGTTTGGTCGACTAGCGTACTTCGACGGCTTCCATGAAATCGTTTTTGAAAAGGATCTTCTCTGTTCGAAAAAGCTCCATCTGCATTCTTTCGTTCATATGTTCCGCTCGGAACATATGAACGAAATTCGAGGTGGAGTGACCTTTCGACTGCGTCGAGTGCTTACTCTGACGTTTTGTAGTCTATTGAGGTGGAGGGACTTCCAGAATGTGTCACGTGTTAGCGTTGACGCGTTCTGGTCTATCGGTCCGCCCGTGAGCGTAGTTTATTAAAGTGGAGGGACCTCCAGAATGTAACGGAACCCGATGGGCCATCATCCCTCGAAGCCACGCCGCAAACACGGACGTTCTCTCTACTCTTTATACCAGTGAGAAGCAGAGCTCAACTCAATAACACACACAAGAACATACAACGTGATTTTTAGTCCCATTAGCAAGGGTTTATATAGGACTCGTGACGCGGCGCGTGCGGGGCTATCGTCTTCACACCCTACGTGTGATCTCCGCTACGCAAAGGAGGCGCTCCGCGCCATTTCAGGGTCGCGAGCCCAGATCTCGTCACGACAATGCTCACCTCGGCATCGCTTTTTGCGCCAACACACACCATTTATAGGTTGGTCGGCGTTTGCAAATTCATTTCAGCTCTCAAATATAAACGACGTTCCCGCCCTCTTCTTCGAAGGAGTCGTCTCTCAGTTCTTCTTCAAGGACGTCCTATCATGTGGTAGCGATCTTTCAGGAGTTCCCGGCCATGTCGCTTCCCAGGCCTACGCTAAAAGCTGTATTTTCGGCATGTGGCTGAGAAATGGCCGGTTGGAAACGGAGAGCTATTTCAATTGTGAACATGAACCAGTAGACATTGAAACGCCGAATAGAAAGCACCTCCGCTACATGCAAATTTCCATACACGCCGGCGAAGAAGAGTACAGCAATGATCCGGAGGCAATGGAACGAGTGATGATCTCCGCTACACGTTCATCTCAGATTGTATACTGCAAACATCAGCAAGGAGATCGTCGAGTCAATCCGACACGTCTTTGCCTTGAAAGTGGAAACGAAGATCACAAGCGAAGTTCTGAAGATGATGCGCTCCTTAGTGGAGAAGAACACTTTAAACCAGATGTCAATCGGCAAGGACGTTGAAATCGAAGACGAAACCGCGCAGCTGCTCGTTGATCTTCTCAAACAGAAACAATTCCAGGAAATGTTCCTTCCCGGGAAGTGCTGTGTGGCTCTCAAGACGATCATCGCCAGTTGGAGGGAGAACTCGAGGGAAATGGTCGGAAAAATCTTATTGCGAAGAAGAGACTGAATTCCCATTTGAAGAATGCACCGAGGATGACGAACGCGACGCCAAACGCGCGTATCCTTTTGCAGCTGAGTGGCCACGCATCACCACAAAATCAGTGCTGAAAGACCAGGACGGAAGAGCGGTTTACTTTTTTTCAACTTCATCTCTTGAGCTCAAATCAACGTTTGTGTTTGCTTAGTGTTTGTTGTTGTTTTTTGTTCAACTTTGTGGTTAATAAAGATGGGTGAAAGGATAGCTTTCAACCAATCCGACTTGAAAATCGTTTCATTACCTTTGCAAAGCGATGTTTCTCACATTTATTTGGTATTTGCACCACTCACCACCACGCACCACAACCAGCAGCTCCAGGACTGCACGGCCCCGTCTAACTGCCAGTCGTGCAGAAGAGCAGGCCACCACTCATCCCTCTGCGATGAAGTCGTCGCTAGAAGATAGAGGGGGTATGTGATGGTCAATGAGACTCTCGCCTATTTGCCCTACCGTAACCCCTATCTTCATTATTCCCCTGTAAAAAACGTTGTTGGTTAATTGTTTGTTCTGTTAGAGTTACAACGGGAGACGGGTTGGTTGTCGTGCGCCGTATTGTCTCAGCAACGGCAATCCCAAATCGCACGAGACACCGGGCACTACTGGTCTCCCCCAGCTTAATTCTGTACCGCCCTTGGCCAGCCAGATGCCCAAGGACAATAAGCTGCTCGTGAATTTGGGGTGACGTGCACACTGTGAGGAACAATTGCAAACTGAAACTGTTTCTTTACTCTCAAAATCGTTCCTCAGCCTTAGGACCAGCGCTGTCAGAACGCAAGTGCGGTCGAGTGTGTTTCGTGGAGAGCTTCTGACAATCAGTTTGTTAGCTGCCTTCACTGTGTCCGATTTTTCTTTCACGTTTTTGTGCTTTGCATTACATATTTCGCATTGCTTTCCAGTAATTTTCTGGCATATAAGAGCCGCTTTTTGTCTACCGTTATACCTGACCGCTCCCGCTCAAACATGAACGTCGTTCCCGTCATCTTCTTAGAAAGAGTTGTTTCTCAATTCTTCACCACAGAGATGCTGTTAGCTGCCAGTGCTCTTGCAGGACTGCCCGGCCATGTCGCTTCCGAGACCTACGCAAAAAGGTGTTTTTACAACATGTGGCTGAGAAATGGTCGAGTGGAGAAGGAGGCCTATTTCAACTGTGAAAACGAGGAAGTCGACATTGAAGCGCCCAGTAGAACGCATCTCCGCTTCACGGGAATTACCATACGCGCCGACGAAGAGGAGTACAGCATTGATCCGAAGGCTATGGAACGAGTGCTGAGCGCCACTAAAGGAACGCCTGTTATTCTCAGTTTGCGAACTTCGAACATCAGCGAGGAGATTGCAAAGTGCATCAAGTCAATCCGAATCGTCTTTGAGTTGCAAGTGGAAACGAAGATTACAAGCGATGTTCTGAAGACGATGCGCTCACTGGTGGAGAAGAAAACTTTGAACGAGATGTCAATCGGCGAGGGAGTTGAAATTGAAGACGACACCGCGCAACTGCTCGTAGATCTTCTCAAACAGAAACAATTCCACCAAATGTACCTTCCCGGGAAGTGCTCTGCAGCTCTCAAGACGATCATCGCCAGTTGGAGGGAGAACTCCAAGGAAATGGTGGGAAAAATCATTTATTGCGAAGAAGAGTTTTCGGAGCACCTTTTATCGACTGAATTTGCATTTGAAGAATGCACGGAAGAAGACGTACGCAACGCCAAACGCGCTGATCCTTTTGCAGACGATTGGCCTGAAATTACAACAACATCTGTGCTGAAGAACGACGAAGGAACGGCGGTCTATTGCCTTTCGAGAAGTGTTTTTTTATTTGCTTAGTTGGTGATTGTGGTTAATGGAGTTGAATTGTTGGAGGTGCCATTGATAAATTCTACAAATTCCTTTTCTTTTCGTTTTGCTTGACGTGCACGGAGGATGGATGTTTGCCGGATATGCGATGGCGCGGACAAAATTACTTCTTGCATTGTAAACGGAGGTAAACTTCAAAAACACCAAAAAAATGTCTGTTGGTCCAACATGGGCTCATATTAAAACCTGGCCAAGTTGGACTTTTTTGGTTGAGTCAAGATCGACGTGCAGTGTGATGGGAATGGGCAAATAGTGACTCGGCATTGACGTCAACGTTGTTTTTGATTGTTTAGCGCTGTTGACAGTGAAGCTACGGTCAACGTGAACAATTTACATCAAAACATGGCTGGATTCCTGACTTTGTCACTAAATTTTAGCTTTTAGGGCATATTAGGGTCGCGAGCCCAGGTCTCGTCACGACAATGCTCACCTCGGCATCGCTTTTTGCGCGAACATACACCATTTATAGCTTGGTTATATTTTGGTCGGCGTTTGAAGATTCATTTCAGCTCTCAAATATGAACGACGTACCCGCCATCTTCTTCGAAGGAGTCGTCTCTCCGTTCTTCTTCAAGGACGACCTATTATGTAGTAACGCTCTTGCAGGACTTTCCGGCCATGTCGCTTCCCAGGCCTACGCTAAAAGCTGTGTTCTCGCCATGTGGCTGAGAAATGGCCGGTTGGAAAAGGAGAGCTATCTCAACTGGGAAGGTGAACCAGTAGACATTGAAACGCCGAATAGAAAGCACCTCCGCTACATGCAAATTGGCATATGCGCCGGCGAAGAGGAGTACAGCAATGATCCGGAGGCGATGGAACGAGTGCTGAGCGCCACTAAAGGGAATCACGTTGTTCTTTTATTGCAAACTTCGAACATCAGCAAGGAGACTGCGAAATGCGTCGAGTCAATCCAATACGTCTTTGCTTTGAAAGTGGAAACGAAGATCACAAGCAACGTTCTGAAGACGATGCGCTCCTTAGTGGAGAAGAACACTTTGAACGAGATGGAGATCGCCAAGGGCATTGAAGAGGAAACCGCGCAGCTGCTCGTAGATCTTCTCAAACAGAAACAATTCCACAGAATGTACTTTCCTGCGAAGTGCTCTGCTGCCCTCAAGACGATCATCGCCAGTTGGAGGGAAAATTCGGAAGAGATGGCCGGGAAAATGATCTATTGCAATGAAGAATTCTCAGACCTGCAACTGCCGTCCACTGTGTCACTCCGTCCGCTGTACTCTGCCGCCCTCAAGGAGATAATCATCAGTTGGAGAGAAAAGTTGAGGGAAATGGTCGGGAAAATAATTTATTGGAGAGACGGATCTTCGGAGCTGAAATTGTCGACTGAATTCCCATTCAAAGAATGCACCGAGGATGACGAACGCGACGCCAAACGCGCGTATCCTTTTGCAGCTGAGTGGCCGCACATCACCACAAAATCAGTGCTGAGAAACCAGAACGGAAGCGCGGTTTACTGTTTTTCAACTTCATTTATCGAGTTCAAATCAACGTTTGTGTTTGCTTAGTGTTTGTTGTTGTTTGTTGTTCAACTTTGTGGTTAATAAAGATGGGTGAAAAGATAGCTTTCAATCAATTGAGTTTCAAGCCGTTTTAATGAACGCAGCAAAGGATTCCGACTTGAAAATCGTTGCATTACCTTTGCAAAGCGATGTTTCTCACATTTATTTTGGTATGTGCACTCGGCTCATGACATGCGAACACCGATGCGAACAAATGGACTTTGTGCCTCTGGTATTCGTGGAGGCGGTGCTCCTCTTCAACTGGAACGATCTCAATCCAGCGGACTTGACTCAGCTCTCCTCTGCGTGGGGAACCCAAGCGCGCTATCTTCAGGAGCATTGCATCGATGTCACTCTCTCGTTCTACGGATTCAGTGGCGCCCAATATTCTTTTGAAATCGACGGCGCTCAAACGCTCGATGCCAACGCGCTAATCTGTCAGGCTCGGCAGTTCATCATCTCCAAAGTTGAATGCAGCCGCGGTCCCACTCCGGATGAAACTTCACCGCTGACCCCTCAAGCAGCCGAGCAAATCAAGCACCTTTTGAGGAATTCTCTGGCACCGGTGCGCACTCTGCAGATCGCCAAGATAGAATGGAGATCCGGTAGCACTGAGCGATTCTCTGCGATTATTGACGCCATTTCCTGCGCGCAGGAGCTCCGCTGTGATTGCGCCTACAAGTATTTGACAATCTCCTGGAAAGCGTGGCGAAATCAAACTTTGCGACGATTTTTGCGCAGCGGAAACCTGAAGCGTTATGTAGGACAGAAACCGATCCTGATCAAGGAGTTGCGGCACGAGTTGGAGATCTTGGAATGGGCGCAAACGGAGAAATTCGAAGCGCTGGAATTTCGCTGGACGGAAAGAGGTCAGTGTGTGCACTTTGCGCAGAGACTCGTCTTGAACTGGTTGACGACCGAAGACAAGAAAGACGTTGAACTGAGCATGCAATTAGATTATTATGACAGTGCAAAGCATCATGAAGTCGTCGCCTTTGTGTTGGTGCGAATGCGCGAAGAAGGCAAGGAGCTCAAGTTGAAGCGGATGCGCACCGCGAATGGACGAGAATGGTACGTTCTGTGGACGTGTGGCAGTGAGCGACGGATGTTCGTTTCTGAGCATCCATTTGGACGCGAAAATTGCGATTTAAGTTTTCGAGTTGTGCAAGAAGACGAGCAATACGAGGAACTGGCAGCTGAAGTGCACAGAGAGGACAAGAACGTCGATGTACCGAGCTTCTGGAGTGTGGAAAAGTTAAGCAATTGCAGAAAATGTTTTGCTTTAAGCGGGTGCGTTCGCAATCGAGTAATTCGATCATTCAACAACTGCGGGGATGCTTCAGTTCTTGTGAGGAAACAGGGCCGACTCAAGAATACAAATTTACTTGGCGCCGTAACAGTTGGAGGCCGATTCTCCGCTTTGCAGAGAAGCTCATTGTAGAGTGGCTGAACAGCGATGATCAGCAGCAGCACGTTGAAGTGGACGTGGAGCATCAGTTCCTATCTCGCCTCATTCTCAATGTCCTGATGAACACGCGAGTAAGTTCAAGGAAAGATGTGGACTGGAAGCGGGTGTGGACTGTGCGTGGACTCAAAGTGTACGTTCTGTGGATCAACGGCAACGAAAAACGGATGCATGTCAATGGTACGCTCAAAGCTGAAATCCTGAATTACAGAGTTTTGAAAGAGGAAGAACTGCTTGAGGAAGCATTTTATGTTTCCAACTAAGAAGCGAGATTGTTTTAGTTAAATACATTTCTTAAATTATGTTTTTACCGAATATTGAACTGGCACCGGATGACTTGACGCCAAGAAGCTGGTTGAATGACCTAGGCTGACTGTCATTAAATCTTTGGGTCTTTGGGTTTATTGTGTAGATGTAAACAAAGAGTGGAAAACGTGAAGATGGTATCCGGAGCTCCAGCGTAGGCAAAAGCGGGAGCAGAAACGGTGAGGTGCGAGCGTAAGTACAGCGTACTAAGGGAGGAGACAGAAAGAGCAGAGGCTCCAGCAAGAGATGCTCAGGAAAGTGATGCAATGCGTCAGTGAGACTGCCTGACGTACAGTTTTAAACTTACCAGGCTTCGTAGAGCTAGGCGTTCAACTTGGAACCAAAAGATTTATTTGATAAGTTGGCTTGAATCTCCCGATCTGCGGTCTGTGCCCTCTCCCTCGTCTCAAAAGCAGTGGAACAAGACGTCTTCTAGAGCTGCAGAGGGAATCAACACTGATGTGTTTGTTAGCACTGAGTTGAGATAAACATCTATCATACTGGAACCGAGAGCAGATAATAGAGTAGGAAAGGAGCAGCAGTCGCCAAAGAAGAGAAATTGCCTAAATCGTGACCTCCACAAGATGATCATAGCTCTGAAAATACCTCCGGTAGCCCAGGCAATTGTGGCCAGGTCCTGAAAGGATAATCCAACAACGTTTTGAGAATACTCGCACATCGCATCGATGCGACAATGCGCGGACGAGAGCGAGCGTTTGCTCACCACTTTGCTTCACTCACAATTCGGTGTTGCTGACGTCTAAGCAAAACTGAGCCTACTGAACCCCTGAAATGGACTCCCTTCTGCCGTGTTTCGTAGAATCCGTCGTCTTCTTCAATTGGAACGAGGGAATCAAATCGCGCTCGCTCAGCTCGCCTCTATCTGGGGCAAGCAAGCAGCGCATCTGCTCGAGAAACTCACCGATGTCACATTGACGCTGTTTGAGAGCGAAGGAAAGAAACGTTCATTTTTATTTGAAATAGAAAACCCGATGGCCAACCTCAATCGCTCGAGGTCGAATCGGTTTTCCAGCAGCCTCTGCTCTTTCTCATCTCCCGCGTCCAAAGCGTTGATCGCTATAGGCCAACGTTCTTCATGGAATTGACCGACGCAAATACCAAGCGAATCAAGCGACTTCTCACAAGCTCCCTGATTCCAGTGAGCACTTTGGCGATCACTCATCACAACTGGACAGCCGGTTGGGAACTTTCTGAGCTCATTGACGCCATTCCTTGTGTACGGAAGCTCCAGCTCCGAAGTTATTCCCATACACGAATACGTGGCAATTGCGGCACGAAACCGATTCTATGACAAGACTTTTACGCAGCGGACGCCTCGAGAGATTTTTGGGGTTCGGAGTGGCAGCGCTCAAGGATTTGGAGCGCATAGCGGAAATCTTGGAATGGACGAAAATGGATCAGTTCAGAGGATTAGAATGTCGCTATTTGGGATCAGGAGTGTATGTGCTTTTTGCGGAAAGACTCATCTTGAACTGGCTGACGAGTGAAGACCAAAAGGACGTTGAACTTGTCATGAACAGAGAATACGCTAACAACGTCCTCAGGGGAATTTGCGCGAAACGTAGCGATGTGAAGTTTACGCCAATGAGCAAGGCAGGAGGCAACATGCACGTTCTGTGGACGACAGGGAGCGAGAAGAGGCTGTTCCACTTCTTCAACCCGGCGCAACTCATGAAAACGATCGAAATCATCGCTGGCAAGCACACTTCGGGCGAAGCGGTCGCCACCGCGTTCGCAATCTCCAATCACATGCACAAACTCCCAGTGCTCGTGGAAATTGTCCCGGATTCGTCTTCAATCGCATCCTCTTTGTTTACATCCGCGCAGCCGGTGAGCTGATGAGCAAGTACGGCTACTCGCCCAAGCAGGTCGATCAGCTCATGATGGACTTTGGCATGGCGCAGGGTCCTGCGGCGATGCAGGACATGAACGGATTGGATGTGGGCGCAAAGGTGTCGCAGGAGAATGGTTTCCAGGAGACGGAGCTCCAGCGGCGACTCGTCGCGATGAAGCGCTACGGAAGGAAGACCGGCCGGGGCTACTATTTGTACTCGAAAGAGGGCAAAAAGCTCGTTGATCCGGAAGTTGAGAAGCTCGTCGTGGAACTGAAGAATCAGGCTGGGAAACGCACACGAATCGATGATGATAAGGTGAGGAATTAGTCGAGAATTGATCTAAAGCGGGAATTTAGGACGCTCTGGAGTTTATTCTCTAGCCAATGATCAACGAAGCTTTCAAATTGGTCGAAAATGGGATGATCGCGGACCTGGCGCAGATCGATCTGATGCTGTGAGTTGATTATGCAACATGTTGAGCTCGTTTTTTGATTTTTACGGATTCTAAACAGCACAACGTGCTACTAACGCCCAGCGGACAGCATGAGCTTGATTTTGAGCCCACAAATATCGTTTTCCACACTTAAACAACCGTTTTCAGGATTTTCGGACTTGGCTGGCCACCGGCAACCGGCGGACTCATCAAGTACATCATGTCGCACGTCGGTCTGCACAAAGTGAAGGCTCGTCTCGATCAGTGGCACGTGGAACTCGGCAGCGATGACTTCAAAGCAGCCAAGATGCTCGACGCGTATGTCCGAAAAAGCGCGAAATCGAATTTGTAATTCATATTTTATGATAAATTACTCGCCAATGTACAGACAACACTCCAGTAGGCGCTCCTATCAGTTCTTCTTGCTCTTGTCAAACACGTTAGGTGGATTTTAGTTGTTTTTACGTTTTAAATTGTATACAATAATTCGTTAGATGTTTGAAACCATACAAACTTCCAAAAATAGAAAATTAAACATCGATCAAATGAATTAAAATGAAAACGGCTTTTCACAGTTGCGCAACCCGTTAAAATGTCTTGGTGGAATAATTGTAACATGTTAACAATCGGTCTCTGATCAAAAAACAAAAAACGTCAGCTTAAATATCCACAAAATATTTTTTTTCTATTTTTCTCTAATTGTCTTTCTAGATTCATAGATTTCTAGATAGATAATTGTACTTCTAGATTCACAAAATGTGTGCAAATTGTGTGCAAAAAATAAAGCAATTAAAAATATTTCACAGAATTTTAAAGTTTACGATTTTAGTCAATAGAATTAGCAATTGATTACATTACATTACAGGCGTGTGTACAACGATGAAATCGCTTAATATTTATGAGTGTATGCTATAAACCACAACGAGCCATATTACTCTAAAAAAACTGTGCAAAGGATTAAAAATAACCAAAGTTTGTTTCCGCAAGTTGAATGCTGTGGCAACAAGACCGTTCGCTCAAAAATTGAATGGTTTTTAGTCAAAAATAGGCGTTAGTTACCGAGACAATCGGAATAGTAATTTCTAGACATATTCCAGAAGACTTTATAACAAAAAGAACCTGAGAAATCAGACCAGTCAGCAGAGATACTCAAATCAACAAAGAAATGTGAACTTATGAAAGAATTTGCTCGTGGCAAAGCCGTATAATTGTCATTCTCATTCATCGTCATTTTGTTTGTTACTTTCGAAAACTGGTTTCGCACATGGGAAACGTTCCATTCTAAAAGGCTCAAAAAAATTTTAAATAAAGAAGATACATGATTTTGAATTCAACCAACATTTTTGATGCCGATAAAATATCAAAATATCAACAACAAAAAAATAAGATTGAAAATAGACAACTATGTATACTTTGTGTGGCATATTTTGAATTCCCACAAAATATAGTCTATGCACAAGCACAAAAAAATATTTGAATAGTAAACAGGAAAACCACATGGTACGTAGCGTCTCGACGCGTTGATCCGAAACAAATTGGCTCCAGGTCACTGCAAAACCTGGAAGGCTAAAAACAATTCTGAATGAGTAAGGAAGCCTAAGCCGAAACTCAAGCTTTGTCACGAAATTATTGTTGTCGTTCGGTTTGTTACTTTCGAAAATTATTCGTTCGAAGTTCGAAATGTTCGTTCAAAGTTCGAAAAAAAATTGGTCTTGGCGCGATTTGATTGCGGCTGGTTTTGTTACAAATAGTCTCGCTTAAGCAAGAAACTGACATAGTAAAATCAATATGAATGAGCTCTAGGAAGTATGAGAACAAAAATTTTTAAATGAAAATAAACCTTGCAACATCAGAAACAGCAACATCATCCATGTAAAAATTAAAGATTTTGGACTTAACATTCACATAAATTGAGGACTACAAAGAGACTGAAGCTGAATAGTCCTGCTTTAAAAAAACCACAAGATGGAAACTATGCGTAGACTAACTTTTTCCTCCAAAATAAACATATGCAAGAAAGTGCAAAAATTAAAATAAACCATTCTGGACTAAATAGTCAAAGAATACCATTTACAGTCGCTAATTGCATTCCCCAAAAATATTATATTTGGAACTCAACACATTTTCGTAAAGCATCGCCGCAAACAATTCCACAAGCGAAAAAAAGTTTTTTCAAGTGAAGCATTAAATTTGTGATGGTTCAAAGCTTGAAAATTGTACAAAAAGATTTAGTACGCGGTACAAAAATAAAATTACGATGTGAAATTGTCACACGGCAGCTTGTCGTTGACAGGCTGTTCCAAAAAATGTTCAAAAAATCTGTAAAATTTAAAAATTGCATTGCTTGTCGCATGGTTGCGATGAGTTGTCTCTTGTGGATTTGAGTGTTTACTACCTACCAAGGTATTATCGCGATCGCTTGCGGTAAAAATAAAAAACTACACGGTGTCTACAATCTACACATTTGCAAACGTGACCTATAAAAAAGAAAATTTTTCGAATAATTTGATTTACCGTGAGAACATTTAAAATATGTTGAACAACACCGACTTTCAAGTAGCACTGACCGCTCATAACCTAAAAATCAACCGTACCGGGAGATTGTGGTAATTTTTGCTTCTTCTGATTTGCACTTCGTAAGCTGGATTTGTTTACTACCTGTTTACTACCTACCCAAAGGGTGCAAAAATTAATGGAAATTTCTAATTTATGTAATAGCTCCTTTTGCGTAGCTCTGAAATGAAAATACGGCATTTATTCATATTTTTGAATTTCGAATTTCCTGGACTATAAAGAAAAATTGTGATTAAAAAATTAAGTTTTTGCACTCCAAATTGTTAACACCGATGCAAAAATGCACGATGCACTTATGCAAAAAAAATTCAATAAATTCAAACCGCAGCAGGCTTCCGTTGTTTAATAGCTAGCGGTTGTGCAAATAGAATAAGCAATTAGTGCGCCGTTTTACATTACAGTTCATTGTGTGTAAAAGGTAAAAGTGGCATAATATTAGCGTAGAATTACACAAAAAATACGCTGACCATATAACGGTATCCACTTTTTCCCATCAACACAAACCATGCCCACGGCCTTCAAAGTTTGGGCATGGCCTTTATGGACGATCAAAAAAATTTTAATTTGAATGTTCGAAAATGCCGCGAAAATGACTTTGTTTGGGACTGATTGAGATTGGGACTTCAAATATGGACGATCAAAAAAATTTTGAATTTAATTTTTTGAATTTTATTGAATTTAATAGATTTAATTGATTTAAAAACTATGATAGCAAGAAGCCTTTGCTTGCTTTGAATGTTGGTGTACAAAAATAAAAATAAAATTAGTCACCGGGTAGCGGCTAGGAATAAACTAGGAATAAAAGGAGAAGATCTGCATGCGCATTTGTATTCTTTCAAAATTAAAAATTAAATAAAAAAATACTAAAAACAGGGGTTGCTCATAAATCAAGCAAATGTTGCCAAAAAACATGGCAAACGAGAAATAAAGCTGCTACAGTCACTAAACAGAGCCGAATAGTCGCTGAAGAAAAAATGATTATCCTGAAAACAAAAATGTGAGTACACGCAATGTGAGTTCTCATTTATTACTGTGGTAACTCTTTTATGCTACTATACACCCTGAGCAATCGCAACCTGTGCAAAATGTGGAGAATGCGGCTCAGATGGTAAGCCACAAAAATTAATCAAATTGACAGGTCCGTCAAGCAAAAATTGGCCAGCAATTTGCTAGAATTTAAAAAACGTATACAGTCCATTTTTGAACTAGTTTGCCACCAACAAAAAAACTTTCCTGAAAAAATTGGAAAAACAACAAAAGAGAACCAAAGATCATTATTTACTTTTAAAGAAGTAGTTGAGAATGCAAAATTATTTATTTATTGAAAAAAAATTATTTTATAAGAATACTTTTTTTACGGTTTAATATATTCTAGGTAACTTTTTGGTTTGTTTATGAGAATGATTTATGCCAAGTTGCATCAAACATCAATTCATCAACATCAAAAATCAAATCAAGACATCAAAAACCTGTTTAAAATGAAAGTAATACATGGTGTGCTGAACTCCAATAGATTAACGCAATTACGGAAAATATTGCCATTGAACACTCGGTTCAATTTAGGAGTTCTAATTAATGTATAGACGTGTGGTTTCAGCGTCCATGAGTAAAAAAATCTTCTCTGATGCCGATAATTGTTTTCAAAATTGTGGGCGAAATTGAATTAAATAACAAATTTAAATTGCTAAAGTTGGCCCTAACGTCCGCCACGGTACAAGCTGATCTGAACTGAAGAAACAAGACAAAAATTCAATGTCAAAAATACAAAAAATTTTAAAATAAAAATTTTGAGCAGCAATTTTGCAGATTGCAAACAGATCGAAGAGATACCCCGGAATAATGATGTCTTATAACTAAAAAAGATTATTCTATAGCATTCATAAATGATTCTATAATGTGACCATTCCCTATGTGGGATAACCGTATACCAACATCTGAACATGCAAAAAATATAAAATCTTGGAAGTATCAGCATGCGTTTTCTAGACTAATAGGTTTCTAGATGACAACGGAATTGTTTTTGGCAAAAGAAAAAGTATTTCAAAAATGCGCTGAAAGAACTAAAAATTAAAACCGTTTTTAAATATTCCTTGGTTGATGAAATGTTCAAAATGCAAACAATCAAGTTTTGGATGTAGTTTAAAAGCTTAGCTAAACAAAACAATGCTGTTGAGTTCTACTTCAGTTTTAAAAATAAAGAAATACTATACCCTTAACAAACACAACGTGTCATCAAACTTGGTTTAACAGTTCATTTATATCAATTGCGATACACACTGGGAGACACCCCTTAGTAGAAAGGAAAAGCGGGATATCGGACATGTTGGCTGCAGCTTGTGCGAATGACGCTCGATCTGGTTGTTGTGAGTTTAGACTCTTGCACTGATTTTTAAAAAGATTTTCACCAATTTTTTTAGAACCGTTATGCTACTTCCATACTACCCAAATACGTGCAAAGCAGAATAAGTTACATAGCTTGATAAGCTGTCGCGCATGAAGCATAAATCAGTCAATTATTTGAAAAGAAACGTCGACTACGCTGCAAAAAAATTGCAAAATTGCAATTTAAAAATACAAAAATAGTGCTGAAAAACCAGGACGTTGCATGATGAAGTGCACTTTCTTGCAAATGTACTGTTTTTGTATGCGATGAAGTAGTCCTTTGGAACAGGACCCTTTGCTGCGATGTTTAATAAACAAAAATTTGTGGAGCAACCGAAAAAAATGGAGCAACCGAACTTGTAATAGAATTTAGTTTGCGGTTTATACTTTGAATTCCAAAAAAAAGAAAGTTTATACTCTGAAAAGGATAAAGACGGAGCACCCTCGCCGCCACACTCGTACACTTTGAGACTCACGAGAGAGATTGAAGGCTCAGCTTTTGGCGACTTGTCAACAGCCCAGGTCTCGTCACGACAATGCTCACCTGGGCATCGCTTTTTGGGCGACCACACATCATCTATAGCATGGCCGGCGTTTGTAAATTCATTTTAGTTCTCAAATATGAACGACGTTCCCGCCCTCTTCTTCGAAGGAGTCGTCTCTCAGTTCTTCTTCAAGGAGGCGCTGTTGCCTGCTAGCGCTCTTGCAGGACTGCTCGGCCATGTCGCTTCCGAGGTCTACGCTAAAAGGTGTTTTCAATACATGAAGATGACAAATGGGCGGTTGGAGAAGGAAATCTATTTCAACTATGAACTGCAGGAACGCGACATCGAAACGCTCAGTAAATGGAATCTCCACTACATAGGAATTGCCATTCACGCCGGCGAAGCAGACTACAGCACTGATCCAGAGACGATGGACCGACTGCTGAGCGCCACCAAGGGGAAACACGTTCTTCTCAGTTTGCGAACTCCGAACATCGGCAAAGAAGTTGCAAAGTGCGTCGAGTCAATCCGGCTTGTTTTTCAGTTGCATGTGTGCACGAAGATCACAAGCGACGTTCTGAAGATGATGCGCTCACAGGTGGAGAAGAACACCTTAAACACGTTGATGATCGGCGAGGACGCTGAAATTGAAGAGGAAACCGCTCAGCTGCTCGTAGATCTTCTCAAACAGAAACAATTCCATGAAATGTTCCTCCGTGCGGAGTGCACTGCCGCCCTCAAGACGATCATCGCCAGTTGGAGGGAGAACTCCGAAGAGATGGTCGGGAAAATGATTTATTATAGAGGAGAGCTTTCAGAGTTGCATCTTTCCTCGGCTGAATTCCCATTTACAGAATGCACCGAAGAAGAAGAACGCGACGCCCAACGCGCTTTCTACATTCCAAGTGATTGGCCAAAGGTCACCGCAAAGTCGGTTCTGAGAAACCAGAATGGAAGCGCGGTTTACTGTTTGTCGATGAGTTACTCGCTGTATAAAACGCAGTTTGTGTTCCCTTAGTCGTCGATCGTTGAATTGTGGAATGTTGCGGTTAATAAAGTAATTCGAATGTTTAAGTTTGTGAATTGAATTTTATCGATCAGAAACACCTACAGCGCTGCGACCAGGAACTTCATGGAGCAGTCCCGAAGAACCGCTCACCGCACCGAACAACCGGGAAACACATGCAAATGAGTTTATTACGCAAAAGAATTCACTTTACATCACACAATCTGGAAATCTGGAAATCGGTGTAGCGGAGCGAGTTCCACGCCTGCAGCACCAGGAGATTCGTGCCGCTGGTCCTCTTCTGGTTGTAGTCGTTGTGGCAGCAAAAGTTGACTCCCTCGGGCTGCCAGAACGCGCCGTGGCCGCGCACCACGACGCCGCCGTTCGCGCAGTTTGGCGCGCACAGACCGTTCTCGTTTCCGTCGAACCCGACGAAATTCATCTCGTACTCGATGCGCTTCCCTGCGGGAGCCTCCACGATGTAGGTGCACTTGGCGGGGTTGTTCCGGTCCAGCGGCGTCCAACTGCCGTGACCGACGAAGTTGTTCTGCGCGAACCACTGCCAGCTGGTGGTTGCAAGGATGATCTGCCCACACGTCGCGCCTCCCGATGGCGGCGCGCGTACGGAACAGCCCAGGCCAGTAAATCCCGGGAGACACACGCATTCGCCGCAGTTGTTCGGGTCGGGGACGCCGCCGTTCCAGCAGACGGTGGGCACGTTGGCGCACGGATCTTGAGCAGAGCGAATGGGTTACTGTCCCACCACTGTCAAATCACTTCAACGGATAACAGGTACCTAGTCTTTATTAACCACAAAGTTCAACAACAAACATCAACAAACACTAAACAAACACAAACTCTGATTTGAGCTCGAGAGATGAAGTTGAAAAACAGTAAACCGCTCTTCCGTCTTGGGTTCTCAGCACTGATTTTGTGGTGATCTTTGACCAATCAGCTGCAAAAGGATACACGCGTTTGGCGTCGTGTTCTTCTTCCGCCTTGCATTCTTCAAACCGGAACTCAGTCGACGGAAGTTGCAATTCTGAGAATCGTTCCTTGCAACAAATCATTTTCCCGACCATTTCGTCCGAATTCTCCCTCCAACTGGCGATGATCTTCTTGAGGGCTGTAGAGCACTTCCTATGAAAGAACAATATGTGGAATTGTTTCTGTTTGAGAAGATCAACGAGCAGCTGCGCGGTTTCGTCTTCAATGCCCTTGGCGATCTCCATCTCGTTCAAAGTGTTCTTCTTGACTAAGGAGCGCAGCATCTTCAGAACGTCGCTTGTGATCTTGTGAACGTCCACATGCAATTTAAAGACAAGCCGGATTGACTCGACGCATTTCGCAGTCTCCTCGCTGATGTTTGAAGTTTGCAAACTGAGAAGAACGTGTTTCCCCTTAGTGGAGCTCAGCACTCGATCCATTGCCTCCGGATCAGTGTTGTACGCGTTGTCGGCTAAAATGTGAACTACCTTGTAGTACAGATTCCTTCTGCTGAGCGTTTCAATGTCAACTGGTTTATCTTCCCAGTTGAGATAGCTCTCCTCTTCCAACCGCCCATTGCTCAGCCACATGCAGTGAATACAGCTATTAGCGTAGGCCTCGGAAGCGACATGGCCGGAAAGTCCTTGCAGAGCGCAACCAGCCAGCAGCGTCTCTCTGCGGGTGAAGCAAATAGCGACTCCTTCGAAGAACAGGACGGGAACGTCGTTCATTCTGAAAGCAAATTTTCAATTTACTCGCTGACCTGTAACGCTGACCTGACGCTGACTCGCTGTAAATGCGTTTCTATTCTCGATGCGAACGTTAAAAACAATGCGAAAGTGCAAACTGTCGTGACAAGACCTTGATTCGTGCGCAGTGCACAGTCTACCACGAAATGATGAATTTTCATCGATTCTCGCAAACAGCCAATTGTTTACCCCTTTTTGCTCCATTTGGTGGTTGCTGTCAGATCAAAAGAGAGGGAGAGAGATCATGAACATTCAACAACAAAATGAACGACGTACAAAAAGGTGATTGTAAAAGCCTTTAAGGTCTCTTAGTAAGAAATCAAATTTTGTCGTCGAAAAAAACAACTTTATTGATTTTTTAGCTGACAGACACAACCCCCACCGCCGCCTCACTCGCGTAAAGCGCACGCGTGCTGCATTCGAATCGTATTCAAATCGGCTGCACTTTCCGTCCGCAGTTGACTCTCTCGTCGTCTCTTCCGACTGAGCGAGCTGTCTGTCCGACCGTCGGCGCGCTCGCTCATCATTCATAATCGGAGTCGACGAATCGAGCGGTCTTCTCCAACTCTGGTGAGTCTATTTAAAGTTAAACAAACGTTAGTTTTGCTGTTTTAATGGTCAGTAATCAAATAATAAAAGAAATCAATCAGTTTTTTTCCAATTTTTGACTAATCATTCACATTTACGTCTTTTCTGGATGCATTTTTGAACTAGAATTTCGTTGAGATCCACTGAAAGCGCTCACGAGTGCATGGATCTACAGCATCCTTGTTGTTCGAAGACTTCTAGGATGCGGCACTGGCCAGAAAAGTTGTCATATTTGCTATCAGGATAAGTTTGTCTGATAGCAGCACTCCTGACACCGGGTTGTCTGCAACTGCCGGATCGACGGTTTCGAGCTTTCACGTATGTTCAAAGACATTTAATAAATTCTGTACAATTGTAGAATAACTGTAAAATTACATGTTAGGCTTGCCGTGCGCTGTAAATCTAGAAAAAGCTAAGCAAATCTATGCCTGAAACATGCCTGAAACATTTAATTGTTCGTTTCTTCATGTTTTTTGTGGGTCAGTTGACAAGACCTCATATTATTAGACTTTGCGGAGAGGAGAAGTCGTGCTTTTGAGAAGCGTTTAAGAAACCACGTCAACGCCACTAGGGATATTTGATAGGGATGAGGGATAGGCACTTTAAGTCAGAATTTTTGTTTAAAATAGTGATGTTTGCAGAAGTTAAACCTATGGCTACGAGTGCCGTATGAAGCGTCCTGCTCTGCTCAGCAAGCAAGATAACGTGGCTTTAATTTTCAGCCTAATTGGCTGCAGAAATGATTTTTAATTAATTCAACGATATAGTAAGGTAACTAGTTTATTCAATTAGCGCATACACTGATTTTTCCAAATTTAAGATTGCAATTTGGACTACAATGCAAGGTAGCGGCGATATTAACGCCGGATTCAAGACGCCGATGTCGATAGAGCCGTTTTGTGGCCATATGGGTGGGCCAGCCGTAAGCACTACACTCTATCCATGGTTTAATCTCAAAAGTTGTGAATTTAGGAGCGTGCGATTAGTCAGCTCTGGTCTTTAGCAGGCGCTTTATCCTGCCGGCATTCTGTTGATGGACGTTACTGTGCCAGGTAAACGATTCCATTAAGCGTGTGCTGCAATAGTTCAACGCCTAGACGACGTTTCATTGGTCCCGCTGCCTGTCTCATATGCGCGAGCCTTGGGTTCGACCCGGTCACGCACGTGATTACAGTAGCGACAGCTCTAGGACATCTCGTCAGCTCCATGTTGTTTAAAGGGCTGGCGAAAAACCGTTTGATCATCATGCCAACGATGACCTCAGACGATGTATACCATCGATGACGACTCGCTGCTCCCGAAAAATGAAAAACTCTAGAAATTTGGGTCGTCGAAGAGAGTGGAAATTAACCTTTGACGCATTCGATAGTCTCCGCACTATTTCCGCCACGTTTGCAGAGAGATTCTACTGAAGTGGACGCACGGTCTTCCACACAATTACCTCATCTACGACGAGTTCTCAACATCATTGAGGATGAAGAGGACAAAATTCTCGACCTTCAACGACTCTGTTGATGGAGGATACTGTGCCAGGTATGCGATTCCTTTGAGTTTTTATTGCAGTAGTTCAACGTTTAGACGACGCTTCGTTGGTCCCACTGCGAAAGCCTTTGTCAAATACGCGCAAATACACATTATTTTCCGATCGTTGTTTCATCTGCGAAATGAACGAGTTAAACGAAAAAACGCCTTTTTATTTCAATTGGTATACTGTACATTGCGAGAATAGATTTCCTTAAATAAAATACTGTATTGTAAAGTATTGTAAATCGAGTGCCTAAGGTGTCTGAATGTTGTCTGCGCTGAACAATACACCCTCATAGAGGTAGATCCAGTCTTTTTATCCGACTTAATTAATACAATAACATTGAGAAATGAAGGAGAAGTTTTGAATCTATCTGAGACCTTGTTTCATTCATGATACCGTGACAGTGAAGCCAATTTAAAAGAAATGTTTCATTCAAAACACTGTCCTGACACCAGGGAAGCCGATTTAAAAAAAAAACTGTCACCGAGCCAAGCCACGGCTCGGTAGGTACAAAATCTAAACGAGCGAGTTTTATCGAAAATTGCACAGGCTCGATAACAACAAATACTTGTCAAACCGAGTCGGCCGGCTCGATTTTCGGCTCGTCGGCTTCTCTGATTGGCACAAAACGGTGTTCAACGCTAAATGCAAAAAAAAATGGAAATGTCCGTGACATCAACAAAATCAGTAGCAGTTCATAAGTTCTAGATGCTTTAAGACGGCAAAGATCGCATCTTATGCATCAGCTAAGCCCCAACGAAGTCTTGTCACGACAATTCTCACATCCGCATCGCTTTTCACAGAATACAAAAGCATTTATAGCCGGCGTTTGAATAGATGTTCGAAAATTGATTTCAGAATGAACGACGTTCCCGCTCTCTTCTTCGAAGATGTCGTTTTTCAGTTCATCGGCACAGAGGCGCTGTTAGAGTGCTGCGATCTGTCAGGACGTTCAGGCTATATTGCTTCCGAGGCCTACGCTAAAAGGTTTCGTCACACCATTTGGCTGAGAAATGGGCGGTTGGAAGGGGAGAGCTATTTCAACTGCAATAATCAACAACTTGATATCGAAACGCCCGGTAGGAAGCACCTCCACTACATAACTATTACCATACGCGCTGACCAAGAAGAGTACAGCACTGATCTGGAGGCGATGGAACGAGTGCTGAGCGCGACAAAGGGAAAACACGTTTTTCTCCACTTTGAAACTTCGAACATCAGCGAGGAGATTGCGAAATGGGTCAAGTCACTCCGGCTTGTCTTTGATTTGCGATTGAAGATGAAGATCACAAGCGACGTTCTCAAGATGATGCGCTCCTTAGTGGAGAAGAACACTTTGAACGACATAGAGATCGGCGATGACGTTGAAATTGAAGAGGAAACCACGCAGCTGCTCGTTGATCTTCTTAAACAGAAACAATTCCACAAAATGTACCTTCCTGCGAAGTGCTCTGCCGCCCTCAAGACGAGCATCGCCAGTTGGAGGGAGAACTCGAGTGAAATGGTCGGGAAAGTGGTTTTTTGCAAAGAACGATTCTCCGAGTTGCAACTTTCGTCGACTGAATTCCCATTTGAAGAATGCTCCGAGGAAGAAGACCGAGAAGCAGAACGCGCGTATCCTTTTGCACGTTTGTGGTCATGCATCACCACAAACTCAGTGCTGAAAAACCAGGACGGAAGCGCGGTTTACTGTTTTTTGGCACCATCCAACAAATTCAAATCAGTGTTTCTGTTTGCGTAGTCGGTGTTTGTGGTGCAATTTGTGGTTAATAAATATGGGTATTGGTCAAAATGGTCTGCAAGTTCTGAAGATGGTCTTCATTCCAAACTAACACTTCTCTGGTCCAATACCGATGCTCCAGGACTACCCATAGGTTCCAAGTACTAGTGCGTTACCTTTCTACAGCAGAGCACAGAGATCCAGAAGATTGTGACTGCATGAGTTTTTCCTCCCGGCCTCGAATTGATCCGGAACGTTCATGCAGACAGAATCAAGCCAAACGGCCGGAAATAGCCAGAAACTAGATGGACATTGGCTTGTTCGCTAGTCGAATGGTAAGATCTGAGATTCAGGAACGAGCCATGGATGTCTTCTAGCCTAGAAATGCTTAACAACTGCTTGTAGAGCAGTTTATCGCGCACAGTAGTCGATGTTTCATTCCAACTCTGAGCGCACACTTGAATGAATTCGTCATCTCCTTTGAAGAAACGGAACAAACAGCACAAAAGTCGAACTTGTAAGCGATATCCACCAGGCATATTGTTGGGATTCTAAAGGTGATCACAACATTGTTGAAATTGATTAGCCGAGACTCACCGCCACAAGGAGTTGCTTAACGGCATGATCAGCTCTTGATATTTGAGCGTGCCGTGTAATGCATAGTGAGGGATACAGGGTATCCTGTGAGGTCTCGAGACGGGGCTCGGAGAACGGGGATCGCAGAGGGTTCGCGTTAAGGGTTTATCAGCAGAAAGCACAGACAACAGACGGGAATAAGTCGGGAGACGGAATACGTGTAGCGCTCGAGATCACTGCAGTGGATCAAGAGGGCCGGCCCGGAAATGGTCGGGCGGTCGGCTTATATGCGGTCGGTCGGGGCGCGTCTGGGGCGCGCCGCTTCACACTAAGCCGCGATCCGGTCCTCGCACTTCGGATCGTGGTTTAGGGATGCGCGCGGGTTAGGTGAGCAGGCGTCGGTTCGCACCTTCGCCTGATCTCCCGCTCGACCGCATGTCCGCCCGGGACCGAACCGTCACACCTCCCACCCAAAGGGCAGGATCGACCCGATCCGATCTGCTGCCTCCCCTCTGTCAGTGGTCCTCACGTAAGGATCTGGGGCTCCTCTGGGGCGATATGGGGTGACAGACATGTTCAATGGTGGTGGCTGGAGAAGTGGGGGAAGGCGTCGTTGTTCGTCTTCTGGTGGTTCATCCTTGTTGGTTGTTCCGAGTGTTTGTAGCCGGTCTTCTTTGAATCTTGTTCGGCGCTGGGCTCCCTGCGGCCTTGGTTCAGAGGACTTGGGACTGTTGTTCTCGCACGTGTCGTAGGATTTCGGTTGTCGCTTCTGTTGGGTTGGTATCCTCCGTGCCGTAGAAGACGTCGACGATTGCGGGCGACGCTGTCGCTATCGAGTACTGGCTAATGCATCCTGCTAGGGCTTCCCGTTTGCCGGGAAGGGTTTTTATCCGGTAGTGCTCGCGTCTTGGTAGACGTCGTGCCCGCTGCAGGTGATGGCCGTTTTCTTTCGCCAGTGCGCTTGCTAGTTTCGTCGTGTTGCCTGATTAGGTGTAGGACTTATGAAGCTAACCGAATGGACTTGAGCATGAACTTCGGCATTTTGCGTTGAGGGGTCAAAGACAGGTGAATCAGAACCTCAAACTGAGCAAATTGTCTCGACGTAGAGGGCAGGTAACGTGAACTGTGATAGCGGACGGCCTTACAAAGGACTTACGTTGTGCCTGATTAGGATTTAGGACTTATAATGCTGGCCAACCGATCATGAAGGTCAAGAGTCGGGCGTTTCCGGTTATGAGTTTGGGTCTCGGACGCTCCAGGGCGCGATCCGGTGATCGCTTACTTAGACTCCATTTTCGGAAACTGAACTTGCTTGCCGAGTGGGTTGAATATCGGACAGGTAGCGAAATAATAGATAAGGTTGTAACGGTACTCAAGGAGCGATCCGGAGATTGCAGAAAATATACGCATAGTAGATAAAGTTGTAACTGGCTCAAGGAGCTTTCCGGAGAAGGCCAATAATACGCGGATAATATAAGAAGTTGGAACGGTACTCAAGGAGCGATCCGGGGATCACCAATAGAACGCGAATAAGCACGATAAAGTTGGGAGCCAAAGAAGAGCTCCGGAGATTACTAATAACGACAGAGTCGAGAGTGGCGCACGATCGGACTCTGTTACCAGTTTGTCGTTGTAGGTGTTGCGTGCAGCAATTCCTAGTCGAGCGCAGCTGTTATTACCGAACGTGATTTTGTGATGTGTGAAATCTAGCGTCATATGGGGCATACGCGCCAACACGTCGGTACCGATGAGCGCATCGTAGATCGTGTCGTGACCCAAATGGTGTGTGTCCGCTACGTGGATCGTGGTGTGAACGGATGCGTTTGCGACGGTTACTGTTGCATTAAAGGAACCTACAAGCTTAAGGTGGTTCCCGGAGATTCCGACGGGCTCGCAGCTCGGCGGTGTGAGGTCGCGTGTTGATAACCCGAACATTGGTAAGCGGGCCAGTGGAATTAGCGTCAGATGAGATCCCGTGTCAATAAGAAATGTCATATGGTGGCCGTTGATGTGGCCTCCGGCCACGGTTGTGGGCGAGGTGCGTTTGGCTTGAGCCACCATGTTGATCTCTAGCTCGGGGTTGTCAAAATCGGGATGCGCTAATTTGGCTAAGCGCTGGTTTTGCTCTTTGAGGGCATCAATCTGATTGCTCATGCGCTCTAAAATCTCACTCTGCGCAAATGCATTTACACTGTTTACCTGTTGCGAGTGGTATGAAGAGATCGTAGCGTCCGTCGGTGCGAGGCGGTGGCGGTAGGTGTCTTCGACTTGACCTCCGCGGCCACAATGGTTGCATACTTGCCTTCCTTCGCCGTAGCGGTCGTACCCGTTGCGATCGTAACCGGGGCGATCGTCGGTATAATGCTGGTTGAATCGGTTCCGATTGTCCTGGTGATCGCGGATGCTTCCATGATTTAGCTGCATCTCGAGCTCGCGCATTTGACTAGTTGTGAGCTGCTCGCGTGAAGTGTACCTCGGGTGCCTCGTTTGCGTCAAGCGCTTCTACCTGCTGCGCTTTGCAGAGTGCTTCATCGAAGGTTGCGGGGTCACTCAGTTTAACTGCGCGGGCCACGTCTCCTGGGGCTAAGCGATCGAGGAACTCGTCGAGCAGGCGATTCTCGAACGCCGAGGCTGGTTGTCCATTCATGGTTGAACGTACGAGCGGGCGCAGCCTGTTTGCAAATTCTATCACTGATTCGCCGGGGCCTTTGCGGCAGCGTGCTAGCGTCTGTCTCGCTACATTGCGCAATTTGGGTGACTCGAAAAAACTTAGCAGTTCCTTTTCGGCTTCGCCACAGTCCGCTTTGGTTTTTACTGCAAAACCCTCATAAAGCTCGCGTGCCATGCCGTCTAGGTAGAAAGGCAAGTTACTTGCCTTTGCTGCGTCCGTCCAACTGTTAAACATCGAAAGGTCCTTGTAGCGCCGCAGCCACGATGACAGTGGTGTGCCATCGATCCCATTGAATGGGGCTAGACTGTTGCCTTTGAGCGTACCTCCGATGCCTAAAACGTTGACTTGGACCGAGTTCAAGGCTGCTAGAGTCAGGGAGGCTTTCTGCGTTGGAGGCAAGAGGGGCGCGTTAATAACTTGGCGCGGAGCAGACGCCGCGGGTTTCGCGATTGCGGTGACCGTAGGATCCTGCGCGGGCTGCGTGCACACGTGGTTTTGACACGCTGACATCTCATTTCTTATAGCGGCGATCTCCGCGGTCAGCGAGGGCATGTTGCGGCTGATTATTTCCTCAAGCTTCGCGTATCGGCGCTCTAGAGCTTGTATAACCTGGGCCGTGATCGGTCCATTGTGATTGGCCGAGATTAATGAATGATCGAACAATTTCGCGCTCGTCGCGTTTCTCGCGCTTTCTCGCGACGCGGATCGATTTCGCGATGACATAGTTGTGTTTCTGGTACTCAGGATTTGCTCCGGGGAACAAAGATATCGCGTCTCGAATGAAGTTCGCGAGTAATTACAAAGGTTTTTTTTTCGGGTTTTATTAGATTTTATAGTTGCAACGCAAGCGCTTGAAAGTGCGCTGGAGAATAGCGCTGAGAGAACTGTGCTCTTGGATGGCGCTTGAATGCGCTTGAAATGGGTTCTGAGACCTCTGCGCTGCGCTTGAAAATACACGTGTACACGGAAATGCGCTGAATTGATCAATTAAGACTCAAGCCTCTCTGTGGGCGAGTGGGTACCGCTGCGCTGAATCGAAGGCGCTAACAAAGCGCTTGTAACGTTAAGCTCGCGTAAATACGCTCCAATTATCAAACGTGCTGCGCGGTGGAAGGCTGCTGGGCTTCCCTGAGGCGATGGATCTTAGAAGCTGCTACCAGTGAGGGATACAGGGTATCCTGTGAAGGTCTCGAGACGGGGCTCGGAAAACGGGGATCGCAGAGGGTTCGCGTTAAGGGTTTATCAGCAGAAAGCACAGACAACAGACGGGAATAAGTCGGGAGACGGAATACGTGTAGCGCTCGAGATCACTGCAGTGGATCAAGAGGGCCGGCCCGGAAATGGTCGGGCGGTCGGCTTATATGCGGTCGGTCGGGGCGCGTCTGGGGGCGCGCCGCTTCACACTAAGCCGCGATCCGGTCCTCGCACTTCGGATCGTGGTTTAGGGATGCGCGCGGGTTAGGTGAGCAGGCGTCGGTTCGCACCTTCGCCTGATCTCCCGCTTGACCGCATGTCCGCCCGGGACCGAGCCGTCACAGCATAATCACATAATCACAGCAAGTATGCGATTTCATTTACTGAACACTCTATGTAGAATTTTAACGTTTGGATCGTGCGTCTTCCTTTTTTCCTGATCTGCGCGAGTCTTGTGTTCGTGCTGACAGTAGCCACAGCGATAGGGGATCTCGCCAACTCAATGTTGTTTAATCGGCCGATGGAGGCGTCTAATGATGCGGCCTACGGGACCTCCGACTGAATATAGACGATCTGCCACACAGTAAAAAAGGCTCAACCACATTATTTCCCGATTGTTGTTTCATCTGCGAAATGAACGAGTTAAACGAAAAAACGCCTTTTTATTTCAATTGGTATACTGTACATTGCGAGAATAGATTTCCTTAAATAAAATACGCCGTGTATTGTAAATCGAGTGCCTAAGGTGTCTGAATGTTGTCTGCGCTGAACAATACACCCTCATAGAGGTAGATCCAGTCTTTTTATCCGACTTAATTAATGCAAAAACATTGAGAAATGAAGGAGAAGTTTCGAATCGATCTGAGACCGTGTTTCATTCATGATACCGTGACAGTGAAGCCAATTTAAAAGAAATGTTTCATTCAAAACACTGTCCTGACACCAGGGAAGCCGATTTAAAAAAAAAACTGTCACCGAGCCAAGCCACGGCTCGGTAGGTACAAAATCTGAACGAGCGAGTTTTATCGAAAATTGCACAGGCTCGATAACAACAAATACTTGTCAAACCGAGTCGGCCGGCTCGATTTTCGGCTCGTCGGCTTCTCTGATTGGCACAAAACGGTGTTCAACGCTAAATGCAAAAAAAATGGAAATGTCATGACATCAACAAAATCAGTAGCAGTTCATAAGTTCTAGATGCTTTAAGAACGGCAAAGATCGCATCTTATGCATCAGCTAAGCCCAACGAAGTCTTGTCACGACAATTCTCACATCCGCATCGCTTTTCACAGAATACAAAAGCATTTATAGCCGCGTTTGAATAGATGTTCGAAAATTGATTTCAGAATGAACGACGTTCCCGCTCTCTTCTTCGAAGATGTCGTTTTCAGTTCATCGGCACAGAGGGCGCTGTTAGAGTGCTGCGATCTGTCAGGACGTTCAGGCTATATTGCTTCCGAGGCCTACGCTAAAAGGTTTCGTCACACCATTTGGCTGAGAAATGGGCGGTTGGAAGGGGAGAGCTATTTCAACTGCAATAATCAACAACTTGATATCGAAACGCCCGGTAGGAAGCACCTCCACTACATAACTATTACCATACGCGCTGACCAAGAAGAGTACAGCACTGATCTGGAGGCGATGGAACGAGTGCTGAGCGCGACAAAGGGAAAACACGTTTTTCTCCACTTTGAAACTTCGAACATCAGCGAGGAGATTGCGAAATGGGTCAAGTCACTCCGGCTTGTCTTTGATTTGCGATTGAAGATGAAGATCACAAGCGACGTTCTCAAGATGATGCGCTCCTTAGTGGAGAAGAACACTTTGAACGACATAGAGATCGGCGATGACGTTGAAATTGAAGACGAAACGACGCAGCTGCTCGT
>MQUG01003300.1:0-10315 GCA_007213375.1 Steinernema feltiae
CTTTTTATTTCAATTGGTATACTGTACATTGCGAGAATAGATTTCCTTAAATAAAATACGCCGTGTATTGTAAATCGAGTGCCTAAGGTGTCTGAATGTTGTCTGCGCTGAACAATACACCCTCATAGAGGTAGATCCAGTCTTTTATCCGACTTTAATTACTACAAAAACATTGAGAAATCTAGGAGAAGTTATCGAATCTATCTGAGACCTTGTTTCATTCATGATACCGTGACAGTGAAGCCAATTTAAAAAAATGTTTCATTCATAACACTGTCCTGACACTAGGGAAGCCGATTTAATAAAAACTGTCACCGAGCCAAGCCACGGCTCGGTAGGTACAAAATCTGAACGAACGAGTTTTACGAAAATCGAAATCGCACAGGCTCGATAACAACAAATAGCCGAGTCGGCCGGCTCGATTTTCGGCTCGTCGGCTTCTCTGATTGGCACAAAACGGTGTTTAACGTTGGCGGCGGCGAGTTGTCCTGTTCCGACAAAATCAGTAGCAGTTCATAAGTTCTAGATGCTTTAAGACGGCAAAGATCGCATCTTATGCATCAGCTAAGCCCCAATGAGGTCTTGCCACGACAATTCTCACATCCGCATCGCTTTTCACAGAATACAAAAGCATTTATAGCCGGCGTTTGAATAGTTGTTCGAAAATTGATTTCAGAATGAACGACGTTCCCGCTCTCTTCTTCGAAGATGTCGTTTTCAGTTCATCGGCACAGAGGCGCTGCTGTTAAAGTGCTGCGATCTGTCAGGACGTTCAGGCTATATTGCTTCCGAGGCCTACGCTAAAAGGTTTCGTCACACCATTTGGCTGAGAAATGGGCGGTTGGAAGGGGAGAGCTATTTCAACTTCAATAATCAACAACTTGATATTGAAACCCCCGGTAGGAAGCACCTCCACTACATAACTATTACCATACGCGCTGACCAAGAAGAGTACAGCACTGATCTGGAGGCGATGGAACGAGTGCTGAGCGCCACAAAGGGAAACACGTTTTTCTCCACTTTGAAACTTCGAACATCAGCGAGGAGATTGCGAAATGGGTCAAGTCACTCCGGCTTGTCTTTGATTTGCGATTGAAGATGAAGATCACAAGCGACGTTCTCAAGATGGTGCGCTCCTTAGTGGAGAAGAACACTTTGAACGACATAGAGATCGGCGATGACGTTGAAATTGAAGACGAAACGACGCAGCTGCTCGTTGATCTTCTTAAACAGAAACAATTCCACAAATGTTCTTTTCTGCAAAGTGTTCAGCTGCCCTGCAGGAGATCATCGCCAGTTGGAGGGAGAACTCGAGTGAAATGGTCGGGAAAGTGGTTTTTTGCAAAGAAAGATTCTCCGAGTTGAAACTTTCGTCGACTGAATTCCCATTTGAAGAATGCTCCGAGGAAGAAGACCGAGAAGCAGAACGCGCGTATCCTTTCGCACGTTTGTGGTCATGCATCACCACAAACTCAGTGCTGAAAAACCAGGACGGAAGCGCGGTTTACTGTTTTTTGGCACCATCCAACAAATTCAAATCAGTGTTTCTGTTCGCGTAGTCGGTGTTTGTTGTGCAATTTGTGGTTAATAAATATGGGTATTGGTCAAAATGGTCTGCAAGTTCTGAAGATGGTCTTCATTCCAAACTAACACTTCTCTGGTCCAATACCGATGCTCCAGGACTACCCATAGGTTCCAAGTACTAGTGCGTTACCTTTCTACAGCAGAGCACAGAGATCCAGAAGATTTTGACTGCATGAGTTTTTCCTCCCGACCTCGAATTGATCCGGAACGTTCATGCAATCAGAAACAAGCAAAACGGCCGGAAATAGAAAGAAACTAGGTGGACATTGGCTTGATCGCTAGTCGAACGGTGAGATCTGAGATTCAGGAACAAGCCATGGATGTCTTCTAGCCTAGAAATGCTTAACAACTGCTTGTAGAGCAGTTTATCGCGCACAGTAGGCGATGTTTCATTCCAACTCTGTCCGCATACTTGAATGAATTCGTCATTTCCTTTGAACAAACGGAACAAACAGCACAAAGGTCAAACTTGTAAGCGATATCCACCAGGCATATTGTTAGGATTCTAAAGGTGAAATTGATTAGCCGAGACTCACCGACACAAGGAGTTGCTTAACGGCATGATCACCTCTTGATTGCTTGTGGCACGCTTTTAGAAGTAGATTGAGTCATAGGTACCACATCGTCAAGAGTCTAAAACAACTTGTTTACGATAATTGATTTCGTTGTTTTTGTCTAACCGCCTCCGGATCAATAGTGCGAAAAGGTTTGTCATCTTCGTTCATCCACTTCCTGGCAAATCCAAGATGAACTAAACGATGTAATTCAGGATTTCAGCTTTGAGCGTACCATTGACATGCATCCGCTTTTCGTTGCCGTTGATCCACAGAACGTACACTTTGAGTCCACGCACAGTCCACACCCGCTTCCACTTCACATCTTCCCGTGGAGGGGCTGAACAGCGATGATCAGCAGCAGCACGTTGAAGTGGACGTGGAGCATCAGTTCCTATCTCGCCTCGTTCTCAATGTAACTGCTTGAGGAAGCATTTTTTGTTTCCAACTAAGAAGCGAGATTGTTTTAGTTAAATAAATTTCTTAAATTATGTTTTTACCAAATATTGAACTGGCACCGGATGACTTGACGCCAGGAAGCTGGTATCTGGCTGACTTGGTGCTTGGTCGAAAAGCTAAGAACGGTTAGCTAAGAACGTAAGGCTTAGGTTGAATGACTTAGGCTGACTGTCATTAAATGAAGATTTGTCTGATCTTTGGGTTTATTGTGTAAATGGGAGCCGGAGAGTTAGCGTAGGCAGAAGCGGGAGCAGAAGCGCTGGGTAGCGAGCGTGAGTACAGCGTACTAAGGGAGGAGCCTGACAGAAAGGGCAGAGGGGCCAGGGAAGAGATGGTCAGGAAAGTGATGTGCAATGCGTCAGTGAGACTGACGAACAGTTCTAAGCTTACCAGGCTTTGTAGAGCTAGGCACCAAAAGAATTATTTGTCAAATTAATTAGGAGCCAAGTTGACGGCGCCCAGTTGACACGTTTTAACAGTGCTGTTCTATTACATCTACTAACCACCGGGTCTTTCGTCTGTCTTACTGTTGACAGGTCGGTTATCTCCCGAGCGGTGTGTGCGTCCTCTCCCTCGACTCAGAAGCCGTGGAACAGGACGTCTTCAAAAGCTACAGAAGGAATCAACACCGATGTGTTTGTTACCACGGAATTGAGATAAACAATGCGTATTTCTGCCGGATTCGTCGATGAACAAGTGCTGAACCCGCGATGCTCGGATTGCACCAATGTACTTTGTGCCAACTGACCGGTTTGCATCGCATCTTTGCGCATTGCTTCCAGCAATCTTCTAGCTTATAAATACGCTCTGCGACCGCCCGCATTCAAACACTCAAACATGAACGACGTTCCCGTCATCTTCTACGAACAAGTCGTCTCTCAATTCTGCGGCAAAGAGACGTCGTTAGCTGCTAGCTCTCAACGGGAATACTCGGTCGCGTCATTTCCAGCGCCTATGCAAAAAAGTGTCTTCACTACATTTGGGTGAACAACGGCCAGTTGGTAGACGAGCGCGACTACAACTGTGGCGCACAATTGGTTTCCACTGGAACGCCCAGTGCAAACTATTTCCGGTACACAGGAGTTATTGTTTCAGCCAACATTGAGAAGTACA
The DNA here is from genome assembly GCA_007213375.1 of Steinernema feltiae. Classification (NCBI taxonomy): domain Eukaryota; kingdom Metazoa; phylum Nematoda; class Chromadorea; order Rhabditida; family Steinernematidae; genus Steinernema; species Steinernema feltiae. The sequence goes on from MQUG01003300.1 coordinate 3,711, forward strand.
GTACTGCGCCCGAAGTTGTACAACGACTGCTGAGCGTCGCGAGGGACAATCATGTGATGCTCAGTTTGCGCACTTCGAACATCAGCGAGGAGATTGCGAAATGCGTAGAGTCGATCCGGTTTGTCTTTAATTTGCAATTGCGCACGAAGATCACAAGCGTAGTTATGAAGATGCTGCGCGCACTAGTCAAGAAGAACACTTTGAACGAGATTTTGATAGACAACGACGCTGAAATTGAAGACGAAACCGCGCAGCTGCTCGTAGATCTTCTCAAACAGAAACAATTCCACACAATGTTCTCTGCTGGGAAGTGCTCTGCCGCCCTCAAGACGATCATTGCCAGTTGGCGGGAGAATTCGGGCGAAATGGTCGGGAAAATCATTTCTTGCAAAGAAGGATTCTCAGAGTTGCAACTTTCGTCGACTGAATTCCCATTTGAACAATGCTCCGAGGAAGAAGACCGAGAAGCAGAACGCGCGGATCCTTTCGCAACTGATTGGTTCACCACAAAATCAGTGCTGAGAAACCAGAACGGAAGCGCGGTTTACTGTTTTTCCGCACGATCTTTCGAGTTCAAATCAGTGTTTCTGTTTGATTAGTTGGTTTTTGTTGTTTAACTTTGTGGTTAATAAATATGGGTGAACAGAAGGTCATTGTGGTAGCCGGATCATCGGTAGGAATCTTTCAGGACTTTCAGGACGTTCAGGCCATATCGCTTCCGAGGAATACGCTAAAAGGTCTCGTGCATGGGGCTGAGGAATGGGCGGTTGGAAGAGGAGAGCTATTTAGACTGTAAACAGCAGGAACGCGACATCGAAACGCTCACAATCAGTAGAAAGCATCTACACTACATAACTTGTGATTGTGATACGCGCTGACAAGAAGAGTACTGGAGGCGATGGAACGAGTGCTGTGCGAAGATCACAAGCGACCTTCTGAAGATGATGCGCTCCTTAGTGGAGAAGAACACTTTGAACGAGATGGAGATCGGCGAGGCTTCGTTCGTTCTTTTAATGCAGATTTCGTGTGAATTGATGCAACAGCAGCCGAGAAACATCGATTTCGAGAATGACTGTCTTGCTGGACTTGAATTCCGTTGGCCACAGCTGCAGGAGTCTGCCAAATGCGTTCACTGGTTATCGTGGTACCAACTTTGTAACAAGCAACCTTCGAAAATTCACAGAAATCCCAAAAAAACCACTCTAAGAATCAGTCATTCTCGAAATCGATGTTTCTCGGCTGCTGCTGCATCAATTCACTCGAAATCTGCATTAAAAGATAGAACGAAGCCTTGCGAACATCTTCTCTAGGACAGATTTTGCTAAAACTAGCCCTCGATCGCATGCGTAACCGAGTTAGGTCGCGAAGTGGCATTTCCCGTTGAAACCAGACCGCGCTGACTGCATTCGGTGCCGCCGAGACGACGCGCGAGCTCGAACGTGCGAACTTTATCAACGGTAGTTCGATTTGACTTCGACAATATCTCGCCAAAATCTGGAAAGTCCGCGAGACAGACTGGACTATTTGTTCAACCATCCGTATTGCATATTTATTAACCCACAAAATTAACCACAAACACCGACTAAGCAAAGACAAACTCTGATTTGAAGTTTAAAGATGGTTTTGAAAAACAGTAAACCGCGCTTCCGTTCTGGTTTCTCAGCACCGATTTTGTGGTGATGCGTGACCAATCAGCTGCAATGTAGTAAGCGCGTTTGGCCTCGCGTTCTTCTTCCGCCTTGCATTTTTCAAATGGGAATTCAGTCGCCGAAAGTTGCAACTCTGAGAATTCATCTTTGCAAGAAATGATTTTCCCGACCATTTCTTCCGAATTCTCACTCCAACTGGCGATGATCGTATTGAGGGCGGCAGAGCACTTCGCACGAAGGAACATTTGGTGGAATTGTTTCTGTTTGAGAAGATCTATCAGCAGCTGCGTCAATCCATCTTCAATTTCAACACCATTGGCGATCAGCAACTTGTTCAAGGTGTTTTTCTGAACTAGTGAACGCATCAACTTCAGAAGGTCAGTCGTGATCTTCGTGTGCAATGCAGCTCAAAGACAAGTCGGATTGAGTCGACGCATTTCGCAATCTCCTTGCTGATGTTCGAAGTCCGCAAACTGAGAAGAACGTGTTTCCCTTTGGTGGCGCTCAGCACTCGTTGCGTAGCCTGTGGATCAGAGTTGTACTCCTCTTTGCCGGCGCATGTGCTAATTGTAATGTAGTGGATGTGCTTTCTATTCGGCGTTTCAATGTCTACTGGTTTATCTTCCCAGTTTAGATAGCTCTCCTCTTCCACGCAACCATTTGTCATCCTCATGTATTGACGACACTTTTTAGCGTAGGCCTCGGAAGCGACATGGCCGGGAAGACCTGAAAGATGGCGCCCAGTTGAAAGCGTCCCTCCGCGGGTGAACTGAAAAACGACTCGTTCGAGGAAGAGCACGGGAACGTCGTTCATTCTGAAAGCTATTTTCAAACAGCTATTCCGCATATAAATAGTCTTATATCGCCGAAATGCGATGCGTAATACTAAATGATATAAATGAGATGTCTTTTTCGGCGTTCCTGTGTAGAAAAAATGCTTTTAGGCGTTTCAGTGTCATGAACGAAAACGAACTTCTTATTCGGATTGACCATTGATCTTTGCGGCGATTCGGCTCGACTTCGATCTGCGGATTCGACTTTGCGGCGATGATGCGAATATTTTGTATTTTTCGACCAAATGCCACAAACCTGTGTTTCTATGGCCGGCCAATTCGAGGTCGCGAAGAAGTCTCCTGCCATCAGAATCACGTGAAACTGCCGGAAATAGTCACTTTCGGCAAAGAAGGGCCAAAGAGCTACCGTACAACGCATCCGCTCATCCAACTGCAGTCAAATCGCGTCAAGACCTGAGAATGTTTTTGGAGCCATGTCACTGCCTCTTTAACATTGAACGTTCAATTTGATTTTGGCAACCGTCGCCACCAACCCTCTTTCCCTTCATCCGCTCGCCTAATTGTTGCTTCCGCTGTCTTCCACAATCAACTTTATAAATTACCAACAAAAATTCAAAAAACAAAATCATCGCTTGTTGAGCTTAAACTCGTCTATAATTTCAAAAACACGATCAAACTCTTGGTTATCGTAGTAAAAATGCGCAGAATAGCTGCCAAAAGGAATTTTTGAAAGATTGGCAACGAGTTTCCAATCCGATGCTGTCGGATGCGCTTCCTGCAACACTTTTGGCGCAATTTTGCGCGGTTTCCAGTTGGGGAAGAACGCTTTGAGCCGATTTTCAAGCTGAATGGAACTGCTTCCACTGATGCGTTGATGGATTGTTTCGTGGATTCTGCGCGCATTCCAGGCGTTGTAGAACTCTGCGATCAAGTCAAAATGCATCTCGGAGTTCAGATTCAGTTCTTGAAATGTCGGTTTCTTCACAAAACTCACAAGTTCGGTCAGGAACGACTGAACTGGAAACTCGATCCAATCAACGGTCAGCTTTGTTAGATATTTGGAGTGCAGTTGACGCCGCAGGAAGTCCAACTCGTACGGTTCAACAGGAGCCTGTCTTGTGCCACGTACAAAGTAGATTTCGCCAAATCGCGTTGGCAACGCGTCCAGGAACGGTTTCGGTGGAGGATCTCGTAAGACGATGACGTCATGGAGGTTTTGGACAAATTCCAATTCGTGCAGCGGCACAGCAGCAACATCTCCTTCGTAGTTTTGCAAAAACTGAAAATGTCGATTGGGAGATTTGTTTTTTCGTTGATTTCCGGCCGTTGCTGTTGGAAATTCTCCGCATTTGAGAGCTCCCATGATGTTTCACAATTAGAATTGCCCCCGTAGCGTTCTGACCAACTGCTGGCGAAGGAAACGCGCCATTCCAGCTTCATCTCCACGGGTCTTTGGAGGAGTATCGGGAGCTGACCACGAGTGCGACGTCTTGGATTGATTGGAGCGCCAGATTCGTGTACCGGTGCGCAGTGAATGGTGATTTCGCGCTCGCTCTTTGGAACAGCAAGTTCTCCCCACAATCCGCCGATTTTCATCAAATCACGGTTGATCGCCGTTTCAAGGTTACTGTAGTCTGGGGTAAGGCGGAATTTGCGCATTCGAGGTCTTTTGCCAATTGCTAGAACGTCGCGGATGATGTCCGGAGAGAGGAGAGCAAAACTGTCGATACGAGTGTCGACTGCGCGCTTTGGTCGCTTTGCGGGCTTAGCGGCTTGGTTTCTAGCTCGCTGGCGTTTCATCTGCAAACCAACTAGAACGATTGGAATAAGTTGCGGAATGGGCGCGTTTAAATGGAAGCAAAGCATCGCATCGCATTGAAAGACCTTCTGCGTCTGAGTTTTCCAATCGAAAGTCTACTGTCAAAGTTCGCATGTTCGAGCTCGCGCAACGTCTCGCCTACACTGAATGCAGACAGCGCACTCCATTCTCAAGTGCCAGTTTGTGACCTATCGCATCGACCACGCATAGTGCTAATTTTAGCAAAATGTGGGTTTACGTGCCTTTTTTACAGGTTGCTTGAGTTGCATAGTTGTAACGTGATAGCCAGTAAATGCGTTGGCAGACTTCAATAGCATTCAACATGCAACGACCGACGACTAAGCGAACACAAACTGCGCTTCATACAGAGAGCATCCCATCGACAAACAGTAAACCGCGCTGCCATTCCGGTTGCTCAACACCGACTTTGCGGTGACATTTGGCCAATGACCTGGAATGTAGTAAGCGCGTGGAAATGTTACAATGAAGAAAAGACGTAAAAAGACGTTCATTGATCTCGTGTCGTGATTTGAGGATTTCGCCGTAGAGTTTGAGACCGAGTGCGGTCCCGCAACGGCGCAATTGCGAACTGAAGAATTGAACAGTTCGCAGGTTCGATTTTCGAATTGGTTGTTAATGGAAAATCGAGGGGAAGTTTTCTCCATCTTGCTTGTTAGTTCAAAAGCGGTAATTTCGAAAACTTATTGATTTTTAGTACGATTTAACGAACGATTGTGTGTTATTTGATCGTGTTGTTATCGGTGGTTAGACATTTGAGTGGAATATTCTAATCCGTCGAACAGAATCCGGATTCCCCAGTCGAAGTTTTCCTGGGTTGAGCATAAAGCAGTCGAAGCCTGTCCTGCTATATCAGTCGATAGGTATCCTGATACGCACCAGTCGATTGGTTCCTGGTCAGCCTAGGGGGGCTTATCATTTGGCAGGCGACCGCAGTGTCCCGCAATATACCGAGGTATACCGAGAAAATTGGAAAGCACGTGGCGCGTTATTGGCTGTAGTTAGTCGCGTCGTGCTCCCGTTACTGAAGCCATACGTTCAAATTTAATTCTATCTCCGTTACAGGCTTCGGTCACTTCCTGGGCTCCGTAGCCACTCGAGAAAAAGCTTCGTTTTGTAAGGGAGTCGATCCTGCAGGTTCAAGTAAGCGTAAATTGGTGTGAGCAAAGTCGATTCATTCCTTTGCAGAATGGGGGATAACGAAAACCCAACCGCAGATCTCAATGAAGGAGAGCAGCAGGCGGCACAAAGCGGTGATATCGGCCACATACTGGCATCGCTCAACGATGCGGTTTTGCGTCTGGAGCGTAAAGTGGACGCCCGTCCTACGGTTGTGGCAGGCTCGGAGAAGCCGCTGAAAAGCGTCCGCCTCAACGTGCAGCACCAGTTGAATGCTGACTGGATCGCTCGAATCTGCTCGCGACCGTCAATCTTGGAAGACCCAGTGCTGGAGGCTGTAGTCGATGACATGAAGGCCAGAAACACGCTCTTGCGGAAAGGCGATGTCGCGCCGGAATTCTTCCCGTTTTACGAAAACTATCACGAAGCGAAGCCCGAACTGTCGCTGGGACAAGCGGTACCGGAGGCGCTACTGAAGTTCAATGAGTTAGACGCGGCGCGGCCCGCTCAGCTTCGTCCTACATGGGAGGACCCATTCGAAAGCGGCCCTTTCGGAACAGCGGTGCAGCGGCGGACGCGCTGGTGCCGCGTATCCAAGAGAGTCCGGGAACGTGCAGCAGCTTTCGCAGCAGATCGCTTTCCTGCAGCAACAAGTCAACGGAGGTTACGGAAGTACGCCGTATCAGCCAAGCATCCGAAGCCTGCAAGCGCTCCTCAGTGCTTCAACTGTAAAGGCTACGGGCACTACAGCAAGCAGTGCAGCCAAGGTCCGCCTCCCCGTCAATAAGAAGGATGGTCGAAAGTTAATCGGTACGTTGAGATTTCACGTTTCTTATTGGGAAAAGCTGCATGCGCCAGACTGGATCATGAATGTTATTAGGTACGGATATGCGTTGCCTTTTGTAAGGGAGTCGTGATAACTAGCTATGAGAGGCCGAACACGCATTCGGCTCACAGTAAAGCACCTTTGTGGACTATGAGTTGAAGTCCCTGCTCGCTGCAGCGCGGTAACCAAGTGAACATAGGCCGAGAGTGGTCAGTCCTCTGTCAGTCGTGCGGAACGCGAACTCGGTAAGCTGAGACTCATCCGTGATCTCTCCTGGCTGAATCAGTTTCTAGAGAAGAAAAAGATCGCGTTCGAGCGCCTTGAGGTGATAGCACCTCTCCTCCCAAAAGGAGGTTACATGGCTTCATTCGACATGAAGA